>NDXZ01018813.1:36499-47680 GCA_003055125.1 Paykullia maculata
TTTTGGTGCTGCCCTGTATAACTACTAAACCAATAAACATTGATATAAAAGTCGAATAGCGTTCGTCACTACTTGACAAACAATAAATTTTTTTGTACTTTTTTGTTATATTAAACAAAATTTTACTAATTTTTGGTACTTCAACTTTTTTAGCTTTAGCGACTACGAAAAAACAAGAAAATGTATTTAAAAATAATTTGGTGCGCAAATTTGGATAAATGTTTAAATATGGGTTCCCTTTAGACATAAGGAATTTTATGGAATGGTTCAACCATTAATTACATGGTAAAACAGGAAAAGTTTCAGGCAACGAGCTTGGTACTTTTTATAATATATCGAGTCTATCTTGAATTAAAGTTAAAAGTTTTTTAAGATTAAACTATGTCGGATAGAAAAGTTTTATAAAAAATTTTTTTTCCAAAATTGTAAACCTAGAAATGACATTTTTTAGCTAAAAGGAATAAGTAATACTTTTTATGTTTGGAAAGCCATTGGTAAATATTTTATTACGACCGGGTTAAAGCTACAGCTTTATATTACATTTTTATTTCTTTGTTCTTGTAAAATTTTGTACTATCAAGAATTTTCTATTTTTAGCTTCACAGCCTCAAGTTACAAGATTTTTGAACGTTGATTTAAAATATACAGAAATAAGAAAGTATAAAATACTTAATGTATCGTTAAAAAATTGTTATGTTTAAGGTGTAGATAAAAGCCTTGTGTTTAATAATTTATCTACTAAAATTAATGTTTTCACAAATTTCTCTACATTTATGATATTATGGTAATTGTAAAGTATTGAAACTGAACATTGTACTGGGTGTGTGCTTAATTGTGTCAAAGGTATGTTCTAACTAAATTTGTTAAAGTTGTACCCAGCAAAATATTTAACAACAACTGAAGGTGCCAAATGGGAGCTTCCGTTTTGAAGATCCCAATATTTTTGATTTGAACTTGGTCATTTTTTAACAAAGTAATGAATGCAAAGTTTAAAATCTTAAATAAATATATTTCTTTAAACGTATCAACATAACCCTATACAAAACTAAACACTCTTGCTTTAACTTTTAATATACATTGTATAAAGCACTATTGATTAAAAAATACAAACATAGGTGTACGGCTTGTGCAACTGAAGAAGTAGTTTATCTCTTTATAATTTTTAAATGGATAATTGTTTTAGTGTTATATTTTTTTGAATTTTTATGTTATAATTTTCTTTAATTAGATGAAGAGGCGTTCTTTTTTTAATATTGACTTTTGGTAATGCTGCCAACACGTAATTAGAACTTAAGGCACTTCCAAGTAATAAGCTAAATGTCAATGTTCTATGTATGAACATATAAATAAGTAATACAAATTTATTAGGCCGGCATTATTTAACTGGCTTTTTATTTGATTATGAACATTTTACTGGGAAGACCGTATAAGTAGCATGTTGTGTTTTGAGTGGGTGTGTGTGTAGGATGAAACGTAAAAGCACTTGTGTTGTTATACAAAATAACATTATGTACAACCAGACATGTGTGACTTACAACGCTGCACGTGTTGTGGAAAAACAAACACAGTAATATATTTACGCACTCACACAGTTACTAAAGTAAAGTCATAATTTCTTAACAATTTCAATACTATATTATTGGCAGTTAAAAAATAAAAATGACTTCACACAGACAAAAAATAAAATTAATATTTGAATATAAATTTTAAAGGATAAAAAAAATTATTTACTTCTTAAAAAGAATGAAAAAAAATATTTGTATTTGTATATTATGGCCAAAAAGGTTTTTTTCCATAAGATGAGCACAGACTGTATAACTCTAATTTAAGGATACCAAATGGTTTTATAGGTGTTTTCTGGATAAGGGATAGCTTTTTACATATGTACGTTTTTACAATTTAAAACTTTAAAAATATAATAGAATTTATTTAAGATTAACAATTTAAGCTTTGAAATGGGAATGTCTCACATGTCCGATTTCCTTTTTGTATAAAGCCGGTATCTTAGAGGGTTTAATAAATAAAAAATGTTTGATTGTAATGCCATAATAAACAACACAGCATCAAGATATCACTACTTGACGAGCAAGCAGGCTTCTGACCACACCTCAACTGTGTAGATCAAGCCAATACGCTCCTTGTAATAATAGAGTAATCGCTCGATTGGCGAACACTGCTTTATTTAGTATTTATGGACTTTAGAAAAGCATTCGACTAAATAAAACGAGTGCAATATGGGATGCATTAAAAGCAAAAGGTGTACCAACAAAATTGATAAATTTGATTAAAGCTATGTACAACAATAACACACTACAATTCCATCATAATGGCATGATCAGTAAATATTTCATCACAATTGCTGGAGTAAAACAAAGTAGTCCTCTATCTCCATTACTGTTCGCTGTTGTTTTGAATGAGGTTATGATACAAGTATGCTGTAAGAGAAGGGGCATTGTCTGGGATCTTCAAAACCATTTAGAAGATTTCGATTTTGCTGATGATATTTGTCTCATATCGCACAATTTTAACGATATGCAGAGAAAAGTAAATTATTTAGTTGCACTGATAAGTAGGAACGAGTTGGAAGTATATATTGCCAAAACACATGAAATGTGTATAAATAACAAAACTGACAACCACTTTGTAGTACAAAGGCAACGCATAAAATATGTTAAATCCTTCTCTTGTCTAGGATGTATGATGTCAATAGATGGAGGAGTGAAAGTAGACGCGTCACTCAGGCTAAACAAGGCAAGGCCAGCTTTTGGCCGGCTAAATCAAACGTGGAGATCCCCCCAAATTAGCGAAAAAACTGCAAGTTTTTATAAACAACTGTTTGCGCATAATAAGCCGCATCTTGTGGCCTAACGTTATCACTAACAGTGAACTCTGACGACTAACCAACGAAGAGTCCATAACTCGCAAATAGCAAGAAGAAACTGGAAATGAATACATGGACATATGGAATGGACATGTTTCGAAGACCAATTGGCAGCATCACAAGGACTGCATTGGAATGGAATTCCCAAGGTAGCCGACGCTTAGGCCGCCCTAAGAACACCTGGCGTAGAACAGTCCTGATATCCAAAATAAATCTTTTGACGAAATAAAAGTTGTATGTTATAACAGAACAAGTTGGAATTTTCTTATAAAAGCCCTATGTTCCCAAGTGGAATGAATTAGGGAAAGAAAGAAAAAAAATTGTATTAGCAAACTATGTTGAACTATAAAGCTATTTTCACAAGTTGAGTTTTTGCTGGGATTCAAACCTGTCACTTATGGCAAAGCGTGTAAAACTGATAAATTAAAATAAACATAATGCGAAGCACTGCTTGTTTATATTTTGATTTAAAAAAAATTACACTTAATTTTTATTTTTTTCTATTCTTTTGTTAAACAGATTCGTTGGCTGCTAACAAATTAATTTTATTTGTTTATTTTGCAGGTAAAAGTGATATTAACATTAAACTTTCTAGCAAAATATTGCAAATTTATTAATTGTAGGCAGTGCTTTAAGAGTAAAGCAAAAATATTTCCTGTTGTATACGTGCTTACGTATTTTCCAACGCTATACGTATGTGTTTCAATTAATATACTCATATTTTTATTTTTTTACCCACCATCAAAGAAAGTGGGCATTTTTATTTCTTAATTCCGTTTGTAATAATATACATACATATGTATGTATGTGTACTATAATTTTTTTTTTATATATGTATGTATGAAAATGCCATATCCCTCTGACTGTTAAACTTAAAATAGTGTTTGACAGCAATTCCATACGTACTCAGAAAAATTCGATAGCAATCGAAATTTTACGTGAACGTGCGAGTTTAGTTTTACTTTAGGTATAAAAGTTCCAAATGGAATTTTTTTAATTTCGATTCCTATTAAATGCAAAATTATAGCTCCAGCTGAATGTAAAATATTTGGTATCGAGAATTTAATCGGCCTAATAGAAAAAATTCGGTATGATAATTAAAAAAAAAATAGTTCTTTTACTTGGTTTCGTTTGGCATCAAACAAAATTGAAGGATATAGCTTAAAAACATTTAAAAAAAAAATATTTTTTTGTTTAGTTAATTTCATATATTAAACTTGATTAAAACATCGTGTAACTTAATTAATGTATATTAATCGATATTATCATAATTTGCAAATTGTTATGGGACTCTAAGAATAACGCCCACCTCTTATATAGAGTGGCTTTCCTAATAAAATCTTATATATATTATTACACATATCTTTATTTTCATTTTTTGCATAAACATACATATGTATGTACATTTGTAAGTAGTACTTACCAAGTACCTACTATGTTATCCCTTAAAATATTGGTGGTGGGAGAAAAAATTCGACACAGCCAAGTATAGCGCTGGCAATTGTTCTTCTGTGATTTGTTGTTGCAGAAGACAACATGTTAATAAACACATGGGCTGTTTTTTAAAGCAAAGACAAATTACTTTTTTTTTTTTTGTTAAATGTATGTGTATTGTTTACAAAAGCAATTTTTCTCGAGTTTATAAAACAAAAAATTTATAAACATACAAAAATTTAGTGACATAAATCTAGACAGGAAAATTGTAGCAAAAAATAAACAAAAGCCAAACATGTGTATTAAACAAAAAACAAATAAAAAAAACACCTTGACTTTCAATTATGACATCAGCACTAAGTGTTTTAACAGAGGTCTGAAATAACGAATTTAAATGTCCTTATGGGAACAATTTGCATTTAAATGAGATTTAATTGGAATAGTTGTTCCCGATTGGTAGTATTTTTTATACTTAAGGATGTTGTAAGCTAAAGTTTGATGAAATTTGTTAATAATTTATTTTAAAACATTTCTTATAGGTAATTTAAAAAAAAATCGATATACATATATAAACGCTAAACTAGATTCGACTCAAAGAAACATTGCCTTTTTTCGTGTTTTTCTTAAAATTGTTTATAAATAAAAAATCATGGGAGGTCAACTACGCTTCTTAAAGAGATTTCATGTGTAAAAAATATTCGGATTGCGGAAGCAAATTTAAGTGTTGGTCTAACTTTTTAGGAGTGATAAGAAGAGACAACGGAAAGGGTACAGACTTCTCTTCCTCTTTATCCTAGAAACTCAGACTTAATGTGACTTAACTTGATAGGTTTGTAAAACAGCACTTAGCAATAACGTTATCAAATGCTTTAGTCAATTATCCACCCAAATCTTTTGACCTTACACCTTGTAGTGGCTTTTTTTGGTGAATACGTTAAGTCAAAAGAGCATGTAAACAATCCAACAACAATTAAGAACTTAAAGAACAACAATAACTTGCCATCGCTGAAATATGGAAAAATTTTGTTGAGAAACTGAAAATTGGGTCGATATGATGTTATATATTTTTGGGTGATGGTATTGCTCACCTGAACGATAATGTAATATCTAAACAAAATTAATAAAACTGTGCGCGTTAATTTCTCTTTGAGCAAAACTTTTTTGCATCAACAACAACAATAGTTACATTTGGGGGATTCACAAGCTAACTTATGATATCATAATGTCATATGACCTAAAATTTTTTTAAAAATGGAGCAATGACAGAGCAACTTATCTCATACTAAAAGTGTCTTAAAATAATATGACTTTGACTGCTATGTTTATTGTGCTGTCGCAAACTACCCTTAGCCAAACGGAAAAAGCAACAACAAAGTATTTAAATCATTTAAAATTTTAAGGACATATGACATTATGATATCATAAGTAGCTTGTGAATCCCTCAATTGTATTATTTAAGATCACACCATTTTACCGTTATGTACGTCAGAAGACAATCAAAAATAGTATTAGAGTGATACTTGAATACCAAGTAACATACAAACCATTAGGGTGATACAAAATTATACAAATACAAAAATGTATTTTGCACTTTTCGAAACAAAAAAATTTTTATATATAAAATTTAATTAAAAAAAAAAACAAATTGTGTGTCACTAAGTAATTTATGCATTTTTTCTTTGATTATTTTTAATAAATTGTATCTCTTCATTTACTATAAAAACATAATAGAATATTAATATTTCATAGGTTTGCAAGGTCATCCTTTTTTAAAAGGAACTCATTCTTTAAACTTTCTTTTATTTAAATTATTTTTTTTTTTTTGCTTATATTTATAGCTTCTGTGAGGCCATGTGAAAGTTGTGATTTGTTTAGAAAAAAAATGAATGAAAATGGGTATATGCATGTGTTTGTTTGTATGTGTGTGTGTTTATATCCACGCGCCTTAAGTGTGAATTTATGTAGATGAGCAGTGTTTTTCTTCTGTATAAATTTTACACTCAGTAGTGTCGGCTTTGTATATGTCCCCCCCTCCACTACTAAAAAATGCTTTAAAGAAACATAAACAGTTTCATATTAATCTAGAATATTTATGAGTATGGAAATTATGTACTATGTATATATTTTTAAGTTTACATTTTATATAGGAATTGTTCCTTAAAATTGACTTGCCTGGGGCATGTTTGTGCTTTAGAATCCCAAAGGCTTTTCTTTGGACTATATTGTTACGTTAAGACTAGCGCACACTTGGATCCAAAAGCAATCGATTAACTTGTTGTTATTGATAAATAAAATTGCATTCCGATATGCTAGTTACAAAGCAAATGACAAACTTAATAAACACCCCATCTCTGAAAGCAGTTTTGTGCCCTCATGTTTTGTAGTTGAGGCATCAAAACAATGTTGATGATTAAGTCTAATAATTGATTACGATAAAAACTCTTGATAAAAATTAATGAAAATTCTAGGGCTTTTAATCCCATTAAAATCTGGGCGATACTAAAGTTGCTGAAGCATAAAACACCAAACGCTGGCAAAACGTAAAATCTTGTTCTTTTATATTGTTTTGTCAACGTGCAAATGATACCATCATATCAGACATGGACGATTGTTTATTATATTGATAACTTAACATTAAAAAAGAAATAAAAGAATTTAAAGCATTTTTTTTTTGATTTTTAACTAGAACATCATTTGTAAAAAACGAAAAATAAGTTAAAGCGAATTATCAAGAGTACCGAGCAACTAAATAGCAGTGCATAGCCATAGTTTATAATATGTTTTTTATTTTAAATTAATACTAAAAACTTATGTTAAATAATTTCCTTGTTTTTTAACATCCCAATTAATCTTTTTTACAAAATAAGAGCAGCAATTTTGTATAAAGAAAATATTCATTTTCTCAAATATAGTTGTTGCGACTCGCCTAGAGACATGAAAGTGACTTAACATTTAACCCTACGGTCAATGACCAAAAAAATATACGTAAGTCATTGAGCAGGTACCCTGGTACCCCTTTGTACTTGTTTGTACGTTTGTTTGTACCGTTATATTATATATTATGTTTTCACATTTAATATTTTTTTAAAAAAACTTTGGTGTTCTAATCCGTGTTAATTTGTTATACCATATCACATAAAAATACACAAAAAATGCTTTTTGCAGAAGTTCAACTAGCCCAGTTTTATTTAAATGCCCTATATGCTATCCAATAGCTGCAAAATAATTTTCAATGTAATTTTTTTAGGATATATTTTTAAAAATTTGATCCCTTATGCAATTCTAGGTGACCTATGGGAGCTACAAAAACTTGATTCCAACTGTACGGGTACTGGGGTACCCGGTCATTGACTGGCGTAGGTGTCGAATGTTAAACTGTTTAACACATTGATCTTATTAATAATATTATTTTTGTTTGTTTTTTAATGTTTATAAGCACCTTAATTGCAAATAACTGAAGTTTTATTGCAATATCTTTATTATTATAGAATTGCGAGCATTTTTAAGTTGAAAAAGGGTACCAGGTCATTGACCGTAGACTTAAACACGTTGCTTGTAACTGCCTGAGGATACTAAGCCGAAAAGCTAAATGCTTAAATATCCGATTCTTTGGTGAATTGGTTGATATTTCGGGATGCAAACAGCGACTTGTTACAGAAATCAGAAAAAATTGTGAATTAGCTTTCTGTCTGTTATTTCCCATCTTTTTCCCTCACCCTTAAATTGTTACAACTTTTTTCCACTCTTCTAAATGTACAAATTCTCATATAATTTATGATAAATCGTTATGCAACTTTTCTCAATTAACAACAAAATTATAAATTTCTAATAATATTATTCATAAAATATTATTCGGATATACAAAAAATTTATAATATTTCCGAAAGAGTTTGCCTTCAACTCCCTATCGGTCAGCCAGTGAGTTTCATTTGATTAATATAGATGTTGGTTATTTATTTAAGCGATTATAGCTTTAAAAATGTTGCCAACTCATATTATATTCAATTTTATACTCCATGCTGTTGGCCACCTTCTTTTTCAAATAACAGCCTAACAACAAATAATGGATTAAATTTAGAAATTCCATCAAAACATTTTGTTTCAATGATGACAATGTCTTTCGATCGATAATAGAAAAAAACGTTTTAGATTTTAACAGTTATAAATTATGTTAAAATCTCTAAGATATGATTTTAAATCTTAAGCAATCATGTCAACAATAATTGTATTTTCCTAGAAACAAGTGGCAAATGGAGCACGAAGTTGTCATTAACAAATGAAACAAACCCGCAGCATCAAATAAGAAAAAAAGTTACTTTTTACGAGAAACAATCAATTTTGATTCCATAAATCATGTCGTTTTTATTAAATTACACGCATTTTATTTTGGAATTAGTAAAGAGTAGTGTTGTCATTGTAACACAAGGTATTTGGTTAACCCATTACTGCCTGAACTAAGAATTCGATTTTGTCTGATTTTGATAAAATTTAACACAGATGGTGTTTAGGGTACTTATATTGACCTAGATTTAAAAAAAATTATTTGTAATACTGGCACCTATGGCATCTGGGTATATTTCTACCCACTTCGGCATAAATGGGTCCTAAGACATTCATACTTTATTTATTTTTTTTTAAACAAAAAAGCATATTTTGTGTGCTAGTGGCAAATTTGATTTGCGTGAAATGTATATCTAAAGACATTTTAGATAGATGCCAAAGAATTAAACAAAGTTAACAGGATTCTTGTAAAGAAAATCTTGATGCTAGTAATACATTTGCTAAAACTACTCCACTGAATAATGTTTTAAGCAAAAAATGAAAACAAAATATGAGTATGGTTCACAACATCTTGATAGATGATCAGAGGCAAGCCGATACACTCTGGCTACAAATATTAGGTTTTAGTTTCAGCGGCAGGAAATTTCTTTTGATTTAATATGCTGGTGCGTTGGAAAAGACGTAATCTTGCGACTGTTAGAAAATATATCGTATTCAATACAACACAATGTTACATTTTAAAAGGTTACTGTTTTAAAAAGGTTACTTTGCCAAAGGTACTGTTCGAGACACTCACACAAATCACACTGTGCTGGAAGATCTCAAATTGATTTAATTAAACATCGAGGTTCGTCTGATTTTTGATTTGATCAAAGCAATAATTTGATGGCCGTTCATTAGTATGATAATTCAAAAAATTCATAAACAAATATCCATATATGTTGATAAATTAATTTATTATATGTGGTTACTGTAATGTCAAACTTCTTGGGCGTAGAACCAACGTGCTGAGCCAAGAGATTTGACCGTCCTCGCATACAATCAGCGAATAGGTGGAGTTGATTTGTTCAACAATGCTATAAATAATTACAACATTCGAGTTCGAGGAAAAAAATGTTAGTGGCTGTTACTTACAAATACGATTGATGCAGCAAGGAAGAATGACTGAAAGCTCCACCGAATGTGCAGAAAATGCTCAACACACATGAGTCAGTTAGACTTTCGCGTGAGTGTTGTTGAATGATAAGTAACAATTCCCGAAAGCTGAAGTCGTTGTCACAAATGCACAACAAATTGCAAGGCGCACCAATAAATTTAGTCATATGATTAATTAGACTGGAAAACTTGGCAGGTATGAACAATGTGGATGCAAAACAAAACAGGGCTGCTAAAATGTTATTTAAATTAACAGCTAAAGGACTATTTTGCACTGTTTTGTTTGTAAAAAATAAAAAAAATTCGATAAATTAATATCAATAATGAAAATTACATTTGCTAACAGCACAATTAAGCTATTTTTGATCTTCGTTCAAATTAGTTTTTAAAAAAAAATTTCTTTGAGAACCCTTTAATGCCGAAGTGGGTATTTAAATACCCACGCGAATAATTTCTATATATATTTCAAATAAGTGGGCGAACTAAAGTAGATATTTTTTTTTCATAATAAAGGGTGTTTTTCATAGAGGTATAGAACTTTAAAATGGAACAAAGATGAATTTTTTAAATTAGCATGATATTTATTTACTTTATTCGAAAAATAATCTTTTGGCATTATAATTTAAATATGACTTCTGGCATATGCTCACCACGGCTGGTTCGGACGTAGTCTAATCTGGAGGCCCAATTTTCGATGACTTTTTCCAACATTTGTGGCCGTATATCGGCAATAACGTGGCGAATGTTGTCCTCCAAGTGGTCAACCGTTTTGGGCTTATCGGCGTTACATATCCCCTTAGAAAACAGTCTAGCGACATTATATCGCACGATCTTGGAGGCCAATTCATGGGTCCGAAACGTGCCACTATGCGGTTATCAAATATTTCCTTGAATAAATTAGCTGTAGCATGAGCTGTGTGACATGTTGCGCCGTCTTGTTGAAACACATCATGGTTGTTCAATTGATGAACGAAAAAGTAAGTAATCATGGCTCTATAGCGGTCACCATTGACTGCAACTTTCTGATCAGCATCGTTTTTAAAGAAGTCGGGACCAATGATTCCACCAGCCCATAAAGACCGCACCAAACAGCTAGTTTTTTGGGATGAAACTATGTCTTAACATACACTTGAGGATTATCATCACTACAAATATGGCAGTTTTGATTATTGACGTATCCATTCAAACAAAACGAAATTCGCTTATGAAAATCAGGATCAACGGCAATTTTGTTTTGTGCCAAATTTGCACAATTTAGAAGCGTTGCTCAGGCGTCCCTCTATTCATGTTGAAATGCTAAACCAAACTAAACATAAATCACTTGACAGCTGACAAAATGGCCGCCTGTTAAAAAAGTGTTGCCAACTTAAAATGTTATACTTCTATAAAAAACACCCTTTAGAAGATATATATATATATATATATATATA
>NDXZ01018829.1:0-16390 GCA_003055125.1 Paykullia maculata
TAGGTACCATTAACTATTTTGAACTTTATAGTTAAGATTTTAACACAACAATTATTATATATTTTGTGCTGAAGTATAAAATATTAATTTAGTGTATCAGATTTAAGAAAAAGGCCAAACTTACATATTTCCCTTATATCTAACCAACAAAATAAAAAGGAAAAAAAAAAACAAATAAAATTTATCAATTCAAAAAAAAATCGAAATAGTTGTCCCAGGATAAAATTTTTTTAATTGTTTTTCATAAGACTTCGAAGGCCTTTAAAATAATAGAAAGATAATTCTCTTGATGTCAAAAAAAGTTTAAAGTTTTTTTTAAAGTTATAAGAAACTGTAAAATATTTTAAAATTTTCTAATCACCTTCTTAAAAGATCGTCAAAAAGGTCTTGACAATCCCGATGACTTTTGTCTTCTAGTGCACAAACGTAATGACATGCAGAACAACTAAACGTAATGCAGTAAAATACAGTAAACCTAGGCCTTTAAATAAACGTTGTCAAAAGAAGAGTACTGAAAACTTATACTACAAATACATTTAACTTTTGCATTTAAAATCATTGCTTATAAAACTTGTCATGACTTTCTTTTAACTTTATCTGGCGGCATTATTGCAGATACGCCTTAACTACATATGACGCAAAGCATGAAATACAATAAAAATTATTTAAATAGCATTTTTATTTCTTCTGTTAAACCTTGGAGTAGGTATTTGTATTTCTTTTTTGGCTAAGCACAATTTTGTAAATTTATTTTCTGGCAACAACGTACAAATCGTATAGGAACTTACCTAAACTTTAACGTATTAAGTAATTTCAATTCGAAAAGAATTTTTCGTTCAAACTATTGTACCCACATAAAATTAAAAATCTGAAATTGGCGTTAACGAGCCAAAATGTAAATACATGTATGAATAAAAAAATGTAAAAAAATAAAAAAAAGGCATCTGGTAAACTAAGGTTTCTCATATATTATACGTACGGCTTACTTTAAAGTTCCATATCATTTATCTTGTTTCGAAAACAATGTAAAGATTAAAACACATTTTATCCAAAAAAAAATTCTAAATATAAAAAAAAAAATGGTAATGATTTTCTGTACGTTTTAAAGATTGTTTCATTGAAAAAGAACACTAAATATTAAAAAAAGAATTTTATTGTTTTTTTAAGTAAACAATAAAAAAGAATGTAATTTACTTTTCTTCGCATTTATTAGAAATACCAAAAATATATGTAGGTATGTATTTATAACTAAGATTTATTATAAGTTGAAAAAGTCGCTGTTTTTAAAAAAAGTTAATTTTTAATAACTTTTTTATAAAATATTATTTATAATAACATACATATGAAGGTACATATTATTTTAATTAATTCATTAAAACAAGAGATTTTTTGTAATTTAAAAAAAATAATATATGGTAACACTACTAAAAACATAAAAAAACTCACCTTACTATGCACCTAAATTTTAATAAACCTTTTCTCGCCTCTTGTCAATCAAACACATATGTAGGTATTTAATTATGGCGAATTAACAGTTAATGATGTTAATTCGCCTTGTATTTAATATTACATAAATCACACAACACTGCTAACAACATATAGATATATATGTGTATGAATGCGTGAGTGTAATGACATGCAAAAATAACTGCAGTCTCTTTACTTTACTTTTTTTTTCTCTCCAACAACAACAACACACATTTTTATTTACTAACGGCTTCTTTTTTTCTTTCTTCTTTATTTAAGAAAATTTTATTTTATTAGCAAATTTTTAACAAATTTTTTACACTATTTTCACTAAATTTTCAAACAGATTTTTATTTAGACTTGTAGCTGACAATATTTCTTAGCTTTAGTTTAATATAACAAGGGACTTATGTATTATATTCTTAGATCTTTTTTTAGCTAACTTTACCACTAATAACTTTCACTTGTAACTTTTATTTTGCAATGTTAATTCGTTGAGATTAAAACGCGCACTAATTGCAAGATTAAGTTGAAGGTCAGTATAATGATAATAGAATGAGAGTGAAATGACAGAAGTGATAGATTGAGATTAGAGGTGAAAAATAAAATAATAAGCAGAAACTTCCTGGTGAACTTAAATTTTACAAATTTTTGTTTGTTTTTTACAAAAACTATAATATAAATTTAAAAAAAAAGATTTAAATCCTTTATAAAAAATTTTTTAATAACTTCTTGATTTGCAAAAACTTTTCATAAATTAAGGCAATAAATTTAATTATTAAATATTGTTTTAGAAGCTACTAATACCTTAAAATTTCGCATAGCGATCCAAAACTACATACATACATAAGTACATATGTAAGTAGGTATATTTCGAATAAAAAGAAGTTATTAGCAACCAGTTGCAATTTATAAGAAGTTAAACTGATTGTACATGATGAGTTCAATTAGAATTATCGCTATGTATAATACTTTTTTAGAACTTTTTTTATTAAGTTTTTTGTCTCCTCGTCTTAATTTTTCTCTATCATATTTACCTACAAGACAAATTTCGGTTTGGCACCACTGATTGGCAGTAAAATAAATTCATCTTTAAGCAAATATACATCCAAGTCATTTAAAACAGAAAGGCTCTTCTGCAATGTGTACAAAAGATATTCATCACTTGAAATTGGAAAAGTTTATAAATTTAAAGTCACACACATACACACAAAGAAAGACAAAATGACACATTCAAACACCTTAAGCCATTGAATTTAAAATTGTTAACAGGAAGTCGAAAAGAGTTTATAAGACCCAAAGGTATAATATTTTTTCCTTTTTGGCAAGCAGCAGTACCAAAAAGTTTTACAAGAAGTAATAAAATATTCAAATTCAGATAATTTAGGCTTTTCTGATACGAGGGAAAACAAATTTTAGATTATTTAATGCCAAGTGTCACACAAAGCGTATGTATGTATGTAGATTAATTCGTAGAATGACTTTTACTGGAATTTGAAGAGGGGAAGAAAAACAATTATTACAAACTCGCAATATTTAGTTTTTAATGTGAAACAATCAGAACTAAGTTTTCTAAGGGAAAATTTTTCCGTATTCAAAATTTACAGTCAGTTTTAGAAGCAAATATGGTCAAATAATTTAAATAAAAATATTTATTGAGATTTTTACAATTCTAAAAAAAAAATTTTTTTTCTATATAATTTTTGGTGGTTACATCTTTTTTGTAGAATGTTTAATTCATGTGACCATAGTTTTACTCCAACACTAATTGAAATTTTCTAATTAAAAAGAGACATTTTAAAATAAGTTCTATTGTCCAAATTAATGCCCAATAATATTCCCAATTAAACCATGTGTGTGTGTGCGTGTGTTTTTATATAAAATTATTGCATGACTTAAATTGTTTTCGTTTAGATAAGAGAAAAGCAAACTAATAATAACTATGAATGTATGCATGTAGTTTAACTTAGTTTTTAAAAAGGTTTTTTTTAGTAAAATCAAAAGTAAAAGCAGCGTATAGGTAATTTAATAGGGATTCTACGAATATCAGCATAATATATTTATGTATGTTGGTGTAGGGTATTAAAACTTGTTCTTACCTCAATTACTTATACACACACACACAAACATACATATGTACACCAAAATAACTTTGTCCTTTTCTTGGCATTAATAAAATGGAGAGCAGCTACTGAAATTAAAATTTGAATTTTTTTTATATTTATAGGAATTTTTTTTTTTTTTTTGATACAGCACAACGCTTTTAATAAGGCTTATTAAGCGACTCTTTCAAACAATGATTAGACAATTTGTTTTAAAGATCAATAATGGAAGTATTCAATGCTTTTGCAGAATAGTCTATCTGGTCCAAGATTTAATATGCATTTTATAGATTTTAGGACTTTTGAAGATTGTTGTTACATATAATTATTCGAATTAATTAATAAAACAAAAAGTCTGTTAGTTTCCTTTTTAAAAAGAACTCATATTTAATAAATTCCAGATTTATTGAGAATTGTCGTATCATTTAAGAAGTTAAGTTTCATTTCCGCGTTCATTATAAAATACATTTTAGTTAATTACCTAGAAAAAAGTAAATATGTATAACTTTAATTAAAACAAGTTTTCTAAAATTAATTTATCAATTACTTTAGTTAAAACTATTACCAACTAAGGAATACCAATGACTACACTGCTCCGGCAGATGTTGAGGGCTCTATCACGTTTTTATTATGTTTTGCCACAGCCTCTTGCGCTTTACTCAAATTAATGTGTCCTTCCATGGCACGGGAACGCATTTCTTTTTCCACCGATTTGTTGAGATTTTTCGATATTACTTGTTTGATCTTTTGGTTTTCATTGAATTTGGATTTTTTGGCCTGGATGGGAGCATCTACAAAAGGTAACTTCTTTGTAAAGTTCACAAATTTAACTTTTCTAAAAACCTACTTGAACGTCTTGTAAAGGCAGCAGACTTCTTTTGTTTCTGTTTCTTTTGAATATTGGCTGGCAGATTAGCCTTCTTAAATTTTCCTTGCACCATTATTTATTGCGTTTTTGAAGGAATTTATTAAAAAATTCAAGAACACGCGTGTTTGTTTATTTATTAAAATGTGACAAGCAAAATCAAAAGTGCTGACAAGCTTTGTTATAAACATATGGAATTATTAAGAAGAATCTAGCCTACTTTAGGGGTATGCAAGAAAATTTTATTTTTACAGGGTGGTGCAAATAAATATAAAAAAGAAAGACAGGGTTGCTTTAAGTACGGTTTATAATTGTTGTTTGTTATCGTAAAAATTAAAAACTTTCAAAATTTTCTATAAAATGCAATAAACATTTTACATTTTGTCAAATACAATGTGGCCCAAAACAAATGACCCTGTTAGAAGATGACGTCAAATATTGGCTTAAACATACAAATGTATAATTTACAAATATAGCCTTACAAGTTGACACCTAGTATCACGTTTGCTATCGCGTTTTGGCGATATCCACCGGCCAATAAGATTATTCGATTTGACCGGGCCAGACATCTTTCTGTATGTTTATTAAATGACCGGTTAATTTTGTAATCCCACGATTTTAAAGGCTTATCGTCAGAAATTTTATAAACAACATAACATAATGTAAATAATATTGTTTTTGTTATATTTTAATTTTCCAACAAAAAATGAATTAAATCTTTTTAGAAAGTAAAAACAAAATTTTTGTTAATTTCTAGATGTAAAAATATGTTATCGAAAAATTGTAATTAAAAAAATAATCGAAAAACTTTATAAAGAAAATTACATTAAAATTCCAGTTTAGAATATTTTTTTACAATAATATTAAAAATGGAAAGTTTAAAAATAAATCAATATGGAAAAAAACTGGTCATAATTAAAACGCAGAATTTGTCTTTTAACAGTTGATCTATAATTTTGTTTTATTATTATAATTATTGTATTCTCTTATTGTTAATAACCAAAACTTATGTATGTGTGTTTGATTAAATACTCGTTTAAATTAAAAAAAAATGAGTAGTGAATTAAGCTTATTTATAAGACTCAAAAAAATGTAAAGAAAATCTTTTTCAATAAAAAACAATTCTCAATTCATAACATTGTATGCATTCGTGTGTTATATTTTAAAACAAAAATTGCAAAACTACTAACAAATGTGGGTAGTTTTTTAAAAGTGATATTAATATTAAACAAAGTTTTCTTTTATAAAAAATAGTTTTAATAATTAAAACAGCTATTTAAAATATGTGAAAACGTTTCATCATTTAATGCTACCTTGCTAACTTGAATTTAATAAAAAAGTAATAGTTTTTTTTTATAAATTCTATGAATTTTTTGTTTATGATAAATATTTATCCAACGAATAACTAGATCAATATGCATATTATTAATGGTTTAACAAAAAAATACGAGCGAATAACTAATATTGTTGTTCTTGTACCGCCTCTAGAGTATTTCGTAAGTTTAATTCATTGTTTATTTCATTTTTTAATACATATGTATATTGTTTTGTAAATTATAAATAATATTGAATTTTTGTTGTTGTTTTAAGATTTGTAATACAAAAATTTAACTGGTCAATTTGCTGACTATTATTCCAGTTACAATTAAGCCTATTATCACAGCAATTGCTAAAAGTATTAAAATTTTACGACGATAACTTTGTCGTCTATTAGCAGCCTTGGCTAATTCATCTCGACCCAGCTCAACCTCAGTAGCACCGTTCTCAATACTTGTTTCAATGCGTTCTGAAACAAAATTAAATAATAGTTTCAAGTTTAGATATACGAAAAAAGTTTTATGGGAACTATAATTTCACAGCTACCATTATCATTATACTTGACTAGAGAAATTAACAGCTTCTAGTTGCCAGTTGCCTTCTGTAATAACATTTTTAACCAATTGACGTTTGGTAGTGTTTTATGTATTAAAGTTATTGAAATATAAAAATATTCCGGTTTGTACCTTTTTGATTTAAAATATAATTTAATGTGGGTGACTTCATTTGAGCTTTAGAAACGTCAAAACAAACTCACCACATATGGTGGTGCAGGGTATAAAATAAGAATTTGTCTTTTTGTTAATATATTATTCTAGTTTTTTTACTTTTTTTATATTATTTTCACTAATTTATTATTCGTCTGTTTTTATGTAAAAATAGTATTTATTGTTATTATATTTTATTTGTCATATTTTTATTATTTATTGAACTTATTTATTAATGAATTTTATTTTGGCTTAAAGTTCTTATAATAAATTAGCCGAGTGGAATGCATTTTCGAAACCAGCTACGATTTCGTCGTCAGCGCTCTTTTTCTCATCGATACAACTGTTATTTAATGTAAATTTTAGGTGAGACAGAACCAAATTTACAATTGACCATTATTCTCTTTTTATTTATCACATATTATTTCAAAATATAATAACTTTAAGCCAAAATAAAATTAAAATAAATAAAATTAAATTAAAATAAAATCGTCTAAATGATATTTAATTATTATTTTTTAATAACAAATATTTCTAAATATTACTTTCGTTTTAATTTATTTCTTTTACTTACCCACTTCTTCACCCTGTGCCTGCACTAAAGTTGTTATGGTACGCATTATCTTATTAACATCCAAAATATCCGACTCTACTTGTTTCAATTGTCTTTCACGATCCACGAGCATATCATGTTCAAATTGCATTTGTTGTTGCTGCAGCTGTTGCTGCCTCTGTATTAACTCTTCCGTATCGGATTCACGATCATCATGCATTTGGGCCAATTGCGTTTGTGTATAGGTTTGACGCATGGCCTGAGCTATGCGTCTTTGTGTTGTTGAGTATCTTTCCACAACGCTGCAAAAATCATTTGTTAGCTTTTCCAATTGTAACTTTTGCTGTTTATCACCACGTCTTACGATAGCGGTGAGTCGTTGTAAATCAATGGAGGTGGCCTCAATGCGTGAATTGCTTTTGGTATGTATATCGTGTACCTTATCACGTATCGACTGCTGATCTCGCGGTGTACCGAGAATTTGCAGAATTTTTTCCAATTGTTTAGAAGAGGAATTAACCGCTTGTATATTGTGGGCTATATCTTCGCTTAGCGACATAAATTCAGTGGGACTAAAGCCCGAAAAATTAACATCGGGTAAATTATTAGACGAACTCATCATGTTGGCGTTCGATGATGAAGTGGCACCATAATCTCGATGCGTTGATAAACCATTATTGAGATTTTGAGACATCTTTTAAAAAAATTTCAATTTTATTATTTATTTTTATTAAAAGCTCTCTAATCTCAATTAATTTTCTTTGTATGTGTTAATTTAGCTTAATTTATGATTATCTTTAAAAACAACTGAAAAGAACAAAACAAAACACTCGTTAATATTAAAAGAATATTGACCATTATTGTAAGTATAAAAATAATGAAAACAAACAAATTTATTATATTATTGTTTTATATTATTAGTTTCACCACGTACTCTATTTAATACAGCCCCCTGTTAATTCAATTTAACAACTAACTTTTCAACTTAAAATTCTTTAAAAAATAATTATATTACTACAGTCAAACATTTGTGAATCATCCATTCATTTGTATACTGTATTATGATATACAGTCTATTTAAGTTAAAAGTACATAACAATTGTTTTGCCTTCTTTATACTTTTATACCATTTTGTTATCAATGTATGCATTGTGTATGGAATTTAACCCGCATTTGAATATTCAAACTATTTTTTATATGCTTTAATTTCTAAACAATTATTATTTGTACCTACATCTTTCTTTTTATTCTTTAGAGTTCATTATCATGTTTGGAATTAGAAGTAGATTTACTAGGGCTTCTTTCTCTTGCTTGTCTCTAGAAGGTAAACAAAAATAATTTGTTTAGAAAAACTTATTGTGTATAAAAAAATTTATGTACGATAAGAAGTAAATTCTTAAGGCTATAATACATATTTTTTTATACAAATATGTACACAGATTTAAATTTCATTAGAGACGGACATTGCTTTTTTTGTAAATAAATATTATCTTGTAGAAGATTCATGAAGCATATTATATATACATACATAAGAAAACAAGTGGAAATGTTTGCATGTACTGAACCTAAAATACCTTAAACCGACATGATAATGCTAACAAAATAATTTTAGACAAAACTATGAATTGCACCAACTTATTTTATATGCACATAGGTATATACACAATTATATTAAGATTTATTGAAAAATTGCTAGAAAAAAAAATTATATAGGTATAGTTTATTAATTTTTTGTCATACCTCAGCGGACTAAAATGAGTCGCTTTACCCTGAAATAACATTAGAACATTTGGAAATATTGAAAACCTATTTCTAAAATAGGTTCTATGTTGCCCAAACTAAAAAGTTTGGGTCAAAATGAAATTGTTGAGATTCTAGTTGCTACGTGCCGTACATTAACGAGGACCATTAGTAGCATTTTTGTTGGGTCAAACAAGTAAGTGGTTCAACGTTAAGTTAGCTGATTTTAAATATTTTATCTTATCACTTAAAACCGTTAAGATTTAATACAAAAAACTAATCACAATTTATTTATTTAAACAAATCTAAAACGTTGTACGTATTAATATTATGTTGCCACCAGAACATGACCGACTAATGCTTTGAAAGTTCTAATTGAAATGCCCCCACTCTATTTGACCATTATAGACAAAGCACGCATTAAGTCCTTAAGGATATTAATTACATAAAATGTAGAAAATTGCGTCAAAATTTGAGGATTGCTTAAAATTTTGTTTATGAACCTATCATTAGGGTCAGGTATGAAATTCCACGAATGTCGGCTGGCATTTAAACGACCATGGGTATATATCTATATTTTCTTTAGGCTGATATTAACGCCATATGTAAGCGCCTCCAAACGTGTAACGAGAGATTTAAGAAAAACTGTAATTTATATCCCGTCAGATAGCCATGTGGCTTTAAAAGTCCTCGGGGCTTTTGACATAAATCATCCACATGAGGGTTAATAAACGTACCGACCGACTTGCAAATTGTGCGGCGTGTTGGGGTTAAAGGCAATTTTGTGATTTTAGTAATTCTCGTTTTAAAAGGTGCAGTTACACACAGATCTAAATGAAACAAACAGAATCATATTGTTTGGTTCAGCGCTTGTGTTTACACCTGCATGTGCAATGTACATATTTTCATATATATAAAAAAATTTAAACAAGTTTTTTGTGCAATTTGTAAAATATAGATATTTCTGTAGCACTGGCTAAGTCAAATTTTGATTCCGGCAACACTGATTCCATAATTTGTTGTTGTCAGGTGATATTGCAACACACATAACAACAAATGCATGAATAAACGCAACACAAACTAAACTACAACAGAAACCAAAGCAAGACCAAGGACAGCTGTAGAATCAGAAAGAAACGGAAAATGACTAACAAACCAAAATTATAATACGGGCGAGACTGCGGTCTGCGCCAAAAAGTCGAGCCGATACTTTTATATAGCGCCACTACTGAATATTAAATGGCTCAAGTTAGCTTCATAGCAGCCATTGATTGTGGAAAATTTATATTTTATTTAAATTTTACAGTTGAAAACCTTGTACATATTTCTAAATCTTTTCCTGCAACATTTGTTTTAGCCGGATAACAGCCGATTATCACCCTCCGCTATAGTCAACCACTGGGCGGAGTTGAAATCAAGGCATAGTAATTAAAATTGGAAAATAAAAAACGATTAAATTATTTGACAACTCACCTTTGTTTAATTAGTTAAGTTACTAAATTATTATATGCACAAAATTTCTTAGATTTTAACGATGAAGGAAACTAATTAACTATAGTTTTTTTGTAATAAAGAAATGAAAAACTACATAAGCAAAAATATTTTTGCTGCTGCTATTTAACTGGAAAAACACTTCACAAAAACAAATTCACGCAAATAAAATGAAACGCAATTGGCAAAGAAAGGAAAAACAATTTTACAACAGAGCTGCCACTGGGTAAAACATATTGTGTGTAATTTTTGACTTCGGGTGTAACCGATATTCAAGGCATATTCATCAGGTATATGCAGCATCGGCGAATTGGTTCAACAAAGCATCTTTTTTATAGAAGCTTTCTGTTGAAAGTTTGCCCATTAAAAAAAATAACGAAAAGCTAAAAAATTAATAATTTTATATAAAGAAAACCATTTTATATGTATATATTTTGTATAAGTTGTTGTTATAGTTGATTTTTTTTAAATACAAAGTTTATTGTGAATTTAGGCTAAAAACTTCCTTGTTCTATGCAATTAATAAATAAACAAACACGTAAACAAAGTTTGAAAGTAAATTTCTCAGTCAACTGGGCTGTCAGGCCCACCTACAATAAATTCGCCTTACCCACGTGTTTTTAAATAGTTATTAAGGCGAATTCATGAAACTTTGTCTAAAATGATTAATTAGCGAACCAGTAATGTATAATTGGAAAAATAGTGAGGGCAACACTGTTTTATAATTACGAATAAAGGGACAAAGGAATTTTGAATAAATAACTACACCATGAAGGTATGTTCAAACAGCTGTGTTATATGTATGTCATTTGTATTTGATGTATAATTGTGTTTGCAGCAACAGGGCTGGATGCATTTTACATGTTAAATTAGTTTACCAGCAATAATATTGCCATATGAAAGAATAAAAGGCATTTGATATTATACAAAATTCGAAACAGATATTTTATTTGAACGAATGGAGTGCGTTGCAAAATGCCTATATTCGTAAATTTGTATATAAGTTTATGATTTGATCCGATTAGTAAAAATTTCTCACAGTTTGCATTCAAAATTAGCTTGTTTGATAAAAAAATTTCCCTCACCTAAAATAACGCTTTTTTAAATATTTTGTTTTCCCTTAATGTTAATATAACAAACAAATTAGTATATTTTAGCATTTAATTCTACATAAAGATATTAAAAAAACTTTGAATAATAATATATTATAGGTTTTTTGTTTGCCTTCTTTTAAACTTCATCATTTGGTGTGGCAATAGTTTTTAAAGAAAAATGGTGAAAAAACAAATGTTTTCTTCTTTTTAGGATTGATTTAATGTAAAAAGAAATGATAGCAAGTAATTTTATTATTGATAAAAAATAAGCGTGTTTGTTTGGTGTGCCTTTTAATATTTTTTTTATTTTTAATTAGATATATTTATTTGTGCTGAACGTATATTTGATGGCTTTTCCTACACTAGGAGCTCAACAAGGTAAAATTGTACTAAAAACCCTAATTTTACTAAACAAATAACATACATCATCTAATAAATATGTATTTGTTTTCCAGAAACTAATCGTAAAATTCTGGAAGACTTGCAACACAAACGGCAACTTTTACAAAAAGGCGTTAACTCAGTAGCTGATATAAATCTTGGTACCGGTCTCACCACCCCCCTTAACCAGGTATGAGTATATATATATGACAAGTTTTCTTCAATTGAGAAATCAATAACAGACTACATGTAATAGATGCCCTCTACACAGTTGTTGGGTCAACCAACGGATTTTCCGCAGACCAGCAGCGCCATTACGGTACCCCGTTCTGTCTTTAACCCCACAAGTGCCACTACGTTGGGCTATTTTATAAGCCAGGATTCACATTACGGCAATTCGTTTATACCGGTGTTGCCTAGATTAGATCCAATACCAGCCAACCATACCGCTAAATAGGGATAGATTTTGTCTTAAAAAATTTAAACTGTATAAAATTTTCAAATGGCTCGCATGAGAATGAAGAAGTTGGAGGAATATTTATCGGGAGTAGATGGTTTTGAAAAGCCCAAAATTAAGCTGGAGCAATATCCTACACCTCCGCACATTGCTAGTTGCATTTTATATAATATACAGGTATGATTTATAACTCAAAATTTATACCTAACTTTTTACATAATCGCAACAATATTTCTTAGTACAGGCTCAATTTAAAGACTTGGAAGGTAAATTGGTTGGTGATCTTGGTGCTGGTTGTGGCATGTTAAGCATAGGCTCATTTCTTTTGGGTGCCCAGCTTACTGTAGGTTTTGAATTGGATCCGGAAGCTATTGATGTAATAATATAAAATTTTTTTAAAGTAAGGAACAATTATTGGATATACCTTTCTGTTATTGGTTTTTTAGGTTTTTCGTTACAATGTCTCTGAAATGGAACTACCTTCTATTGATTGCATTCAGTCTAATGTTTTACAACTGCCCGGCTCTAAGTGGGAAAATTGCTTTGACACAATTGTGACTAATCCACCATTTGGTACAAAACACAATCCAGGCATGGATATGCATTTTATAGAAACTGGCATATTATTAGCTTCTAATGCTGTTTACTCGTTGCATAAAACATCGACAAGGTAAGTCAAAATTTACTTACGAATGTTTTCATTTAATGTTTATTTCTTTCAATTTGTTTACAGGGACTATATAAATAAAAAGGTAAAGGACTGGAATGTCAAGGGCCACGTGGTAGCTGAACTTAAATTCAACTTAGAAGCAAGTTATAAATTTCATAAAAACAAATCTGTAGATATTGAAGTGGATTTTTGGCGTTTCGATGTCACCGAAAAAGAAATTTAAATATTATATTTTTTACCTACATAAGTAGAAAATTTATTTCAAAAATAGTATTTAAAAAGTTTTAAAAGTGTATAAAATTTAAGAATAGTAATTGTGCATTTAAAACACAGTTTAATAAAATCTATTTTTCTTAATCAAAATGTCTTAAAGTAATTTACACTTCTTTACATACAATATGCATGTATGTATTACTCTACATTGAAGACAACACCTTGAGCACAAGCTAATTCTCCTGAATGGTTAACGGTAATAGTGGCTCTCTTGCAGTACTGTTTCCAAGCGTCAGAACCAGATTCGCGGCCACCACCTGTGTGTTTTTCGCCACCGAAAGCACCACCAATTTCAGCTCCATTCGTGGTAGTATTTATGTTGACTATACCGCAGTCGGAACCTTGAGCACCAATCCATTTAAAAGCTTTGGATATGTTTTCTGTGAAAATTGCCGAAGAAAGACCCTGCTGAACTTCGTTGTTCCATTCGATCGCTTCCTCAACAGATTTTGCTTTGAGGATATAAACAATAGGAGCAAAAGTTTCACGGTGTACCACAGGAGAATCATGAGCTAAACCAGTGATAATGGTGGGTTCTACAAAGAAACCTTTACGCTGTAATACATTGCCGCCGAAAGCTACTTTGCCTCCCAATTTAAGAGCCTCCTCAATAGTGTTCTTATAACCATTGATATTTTGTACAGAATGGACGGGACCCACTAAGGTATTCGGTTCCAATTGATGGCCAATGCGGGAAACGACTTGTTGATATTTGCCTGTAAGTTCCTTTACGAAAGTATCGTAAAGTTTCTCATGTACAATAATACGTCTCGTGGTAGTGCAACGTTGGCCCGAGGTACCAATGCAACCAAACAAAGCAGCATCTAAGGCCATTTTTAAGTTAGCATCTCCGTCAATTACCAAAGCATTGTTGCCACCCAATTCCAAAATTACTTTGCCAAAACGTTTTTGTACCTCAACACCAACATCGCGGCCAGTTTGACAACTGCCAGTAAAAGATACCAACTTGACACGATTGTCAGAAACCAATTTTTTGCCTACATCAGTGCCGCCCTGGCACAAGGTGATAATAGGTGGCAAATTGTTGCGTTTCAAGACATCAGTTACAATTTTGGTGGTAGCAACGGAAACCAAAGCTGTTGTAGGAGCCCCTTTCCATAAAACGCTGTTGCCACATGTCTTTAAAAACATAAATATGTACACATTAAAAATGCATATGTATATTTATGTTTGTTAAACAAACTTACCAAAGCTATGGCTGCATTCCAGCCGAACACGGCGTTAGGAAAATTGTAGGCCGAGATAACACCTACCAAACCTAGAGGACGCCAAGCCTCCAGAATTGTATGTTGAGCTCTTTCCGAATTGATCATTTGTCCAGCATAGATGCGCGATAAACCCACAGCATAATCACAGATATCAATAAATTCTTGCACTTCACCTTGTCCCTCACTATAGATTTTGCCCACTTCTAAGCTAACCAATTTACCCAAAGGTTCTTTATACTTGCGCAATTCATCGCCAATTTGACGTACAATTTCACCTCGAACTGGAGATGGTACCTGACACCATTCTTTGTAGGCCTCTACACCAGCCTTGATGGATTCTTCCATTTCTTGCACAGTACCAGTACGTACCGAGGCAATAGCTTTGCCTGTGCCAGGATCAACGGAGGTGACAACATCTCCAGAACCTTTCCAGGAGCCAGCAAAAACACCAGGATTTTCACGTTCCAAACCAATATCTTTTAGGAAAGAGTATTCGGAAGAATCGATTAAAAAGTTGCTGGATTTAAGATACGAACTTAAATGGATTGAGGCAATTCTTTGCGACTGTTGGAAGGGAACATTCTTAAGAATACTAACAGCACGACACAGTTGAGCCATTCTGTAAGAAGCGAAAATAACATGTAGTTTTTCTAGAAAACTGGATAATCAAACAAGAAAATTTGATTAAAAAAAAGAATACCCCTTATATACGTATATAATATATTGGTACAAGGAAGATCAATAATAAAAAATTTCGAAAGAGACGTGTTCACGACACTTTATTATCTTTTATAGTTTAGGAGATATTTTGCTTCAAAAACTTAATTTTTCGAACTTTCCTTTGCAAAGAAAATATCATAGAGAATGCTGTAAATCTATTTATAGTTTTCTAAACAAAATCGGTAAAAAAATTCCGTTAAATCGGTAAACAAAATTGCAAACATCGAAAATCGCTAAGAAAGTTTAATATTTTTTAAAATTTTCTTTTTAAACAAATCTAATCGCTACTTTATGTATTTGATAATATTTATTTTGTGATTGACCCATTGTACAAAAATTTGCAAATTTTATCAAGTAAAAGCGTTAATTTTTATAATTTTCAGTATTTGAAAAAGTAATTTTTAGTTTCCTTTCTCGTTGCAAATGTCAAATGTAAGTGAACAGACCTAATGTCTAAAAGGAGAATTTTTAAAATATTAAAAAAAATATATATATTTTAAGTTATAAAGTTTTAATGCAAAAAAAACAGCAATTTAAGTGCAGATTTCGCAAAAGTGATACAGAGTAAACCACTTTGGATGAGAAACAAATTTATTGTTCTTTTTTGAGTTACATATAACAAAAAGGTCATAATTTTTGAAAAAAAAACCTTAAAAATAATGTTTAACATTTCATAATTACGTATGTACATTCATATTTTATCGGCCCTACTTTGCATATTTGCAATTTTTTTTAAAGTAAAGCTTTCATCACATTTGCTACTTTTAAATATTTGGGAAAGTAATTTTGAAAAACATCGGTTTCCTCTCTTGTTGAAAGTTTCTGCTAATAAAGTAAATGAACAGGCCTTATGTAATGGTAAAGGTCAAATGTACGCGGAGGCGCAGCAAATTTAAGGAATTTTGTTAAATATTTTTCCTAACAGCTTAAGACGACTTAACAGTGGTTTGAATGCTACCAAATTATTTCCAGCATTTTATCTTCTCTAAACCACTATGCGCTGCCTGCTGCTTACATTGGATCTTTCCCAACTTTTTGTAAGTAAAATATAAATTTTGATGACTTTGTTGAATCTCTCTAAAAAACCTTTTGTAATCGGAAAAACAAAATATGCATATAACTATGAAAGGTAATAAAATAAAACCCAAAACCGATAACATCATGTTTTTTTTTGTGTTATCTATTAGCGAACTCTTAAAATCCACACTATAGATTAGAAGTGATATTTTCTTTATGCAAAAACAATAACAATTGTTTAGAAAAAAACATGTTTATTAGCTGAGTCTTAATTATACCCTTCACCAGAGGTGACAAGGGTATATAT
>NDXZ01018835.1:0-11847 GCA_003055125.1 Paykullia maculata
TGCCAAAAAGATAATAGCTAAAAAATCACCCTTTATTTGCGTTTCTATGAATCTTGTTTATATTGAGTTTCATTAAAATAATATTTTTTTAAATCAGCTGTCAATATTAAACTTTAATTTTAAGGGCCGTTTTCTTAAAGCAAAATAAAATTACATAGCGACTTTAATTCAAATCAGTAGTGTATGTATGTAAATATATATAGTATATATATATGTTTTATATTTGGTGCTATTTATTATTTATTCGTAATTAATTCCACTTTTCATAATATTCTTTCAATTTTCATAAACAATATTTAAAACAATATTTTTCATAATGAAGAATTTAAAAAAGAACTTGAGCCAGAATAAATTAAAAGGAAATTTCATAAAATTTAATGAACTTTTATTTAATATTTATATTCCAAAGACTTTGGAATTTAGAATGGGCTACGGGCTATCGAAGTAGATAAAACCTAATGTGAAAAATAGGGTGTTAAGTTTGCTATATTGTAAAAACTTATGTACGAATTGCTTAATTTTGGCAAAAAAAATCGATTGCATACTAAAAACGAAAAGATAGAACCTGGCACCGCAAGGCTAACAAGTTTTTAAAATAAAAAACTTCTTAACAAAATTTAAATTTGTTTGATTGTTAAACAAAAATCAAATTTATTTGAAAAAAAACGTGCAGGTATTTTGTTTTTCAACGGCTCGAAAATGAGGACCAAGAAGAAAATTGTATAAAATATATTAAAAATTGAACCCTACCGTCTTAAATTTACATCAAAATATCATATAGACTTGAAAGGATAAAATGTTTTAGACCTCTGTTTGCTGTTTGCATTCGTGTTGATTAATGTATAGATAGAGCAAGAGACTTATAGGTGCGTCTAAGCTGTCATCAAATTAAAATAATATTCTTATAAGAACAAATATTTATATATTATACATACTGAATTCCTGTGACACATCGTATGTAATTAATCATGTAATTGTCAAGGGATGTATTGAACAAAACATAATATGTAGATTTAAACGTCCAATTGGGAATAACAATATTTCAACCAAAAATAAACAAAACCTGTAAATGTTAATATGTACATACATATACATATGTATGTTTAACCCTAATAGGCAAAATGAATTAAAATATAATTATAACATTTAGGTAAACATGAACAATAGTTATGTATGAAGTTTTTTGCTACAAACTTAAAGTATGTACATATGTACGTACATAAACATAGATGCAGTTTCATTGCATGTGTTAAAGCTTACAAAATATTAATAATATAATAGTATAAACGTTTTACTTTGTTTGCAAACATTAAGGTACAAACTTTTTTTACAGACTTAATAGTCGTTAACAATTAAAAAACCTTCTTCTTAATTGAAGTTTTTACTTCCTAGACTTTAGCAGAGTATATAAGCCAGCTTTCATTTGTTTTGTTATTTTTCTTAAACGAAATCGCGAAAACTCCAATTTCTATATCAAATATGTATATATATTGACTTGAACCAATTACTGAATTGATCGCCTTAATAATAACAATAATATGTAAAATATGGTAAATGTATATAAGTTTAACATTCCGTTTATAATTTCTACAATATTCACTTGAGACCCTAAAACGTATATATATTATGGATCCTTATAGATAGGGAAGTCGATTTAGTGTGTTGGTTGAATTGAAGTTTTTATAGCTCCTATGGGTACCCAGGGTTGTGTGTAGCATCAAACTTTTGGAAATATTTTCAAGAAAATCGATATTGAAAACTGGTGATATCCATCAATAACCGGCTAAGATATAAGCAAAAAAAAAGATGACCTCCTTATATTTTTTTGCACAAAAAAGATTAATATTTTGCAGTTTTGGAATAAACTATAGACATGTTTGAAAAATTGGGACTAATTAGTCCATTATCTTCAAAGATATAGGTGAAAAACCTATACGGACCAAAATTTCTATCATAAAAAAATCAAGTTTTCTAAGACTTTAACTACCTTTCGGACATGTAAATACATACATACATGTACTTCCTATTACATACATACCTACACGTGGTGAAGGGTATATAAGATTTGGCACATCCAAATATAGCGCTCTTACTTGTTTAATTTAATAATCTTCTTTTAATAAACAGTGGTTGGGCCACCACTCGAGAACTTAGTTTATTCACGTTCAGACAGGGAAAGTTTACTTTGACAAACTTTTTAGGTTTGTTATAATGTTTTTAATTTTTTGGCATTTTTGATTGGCTGGTTTGCAAAATTTTCTTCACTACGAACAAAAAACAAAACGGAGTTTGCGAGTAAAAGAAAGTTTGTACTTTTCTACTTTATCTTCCCCCTCTCTCTCTTTTTCTTACTCTTCTATGAACCATAGATTTTGCAAAAAAAAAACTTTCCTTGTGTAAATGGACAATAAACGCGCAAGAAAATACTGTCTGTGATAGTTTTCCAAGTCCCTCTATCTGATCTTATGCAACTACCGCATATTAGAATAAAATGTTTATTGGCTTTCTTTTATAGCTTATGGACATATTGAACCAAGATTTTTAGTGGCGACTTTCGCTTAGATATTTGTCATGTACGCGCAGATTTCGCTAATCCTTAACCTCAAAACTATCCAAATCATATACATTACTGGGTCACAAAAAAATATTTTTGAATAACGGAATTAAACGCCACATGTTGCAAAATGTTAAACAATAAACACAACTTTCAACATTTTATATTTTCAACAGCTGAAAACAGCTTTTTATAGCTCTGAAAAACTCATATTTTGATTAAAAGTTATAATTAAATTAATTTTTAAATTAAAACATCAAACCAAGTACGAACTTAATTGAAAATGTTTATGCTTAAATTTTTTATTTGTGTAGGCGAAAAGAAGAAAAATATAAATGAATGAATGAATGTCTAGATTATCAAATATAGTGATTTGTAAAAGACAATTAACTAGATTTGTGTTTCTTGTGTGTGTATGTGTGTGTATGTGTGTGTGTGTTTATATTGAGCGATGTAATTTCATTTAAGCCCCAAATGAAGTATTATTAAGTGTAAAGTGTCTGCAATCAAGTTTACAAAAACGTGCCCATTCTATGATTTATTTTACTACGAGTATAATTATTTCTTACTAGTAATGTTTGAAGGCCGAACTTAATACATTCATACATACATACATATGTAGTTAATAAACTCATCTCAATTACTGGCAATTTTTGTAATTTGAAAAAGTCATTTATACTTTAATTCGTGGACTCACAAATAAACCGTTTTTTTCAACTTTGTGTCTTTTGTGAAGATAATTGCCTTTAAATTTTAAATCATTCGCCGTTTAAATATTTAAAATTTTTCTAAAATAATACAAAATATTCACGTTCATTAAATTAAAAATATACTTTAACTAACTTGTGCTCTTAGGAACGTGTATTTTGTCTGGATTTATTCAAATGGAAAATTGTTAAAAAGAAAATATTTCAATCTACCACTTGTTGCAAGTTCGCTAAAGTTTTGTAGTAAATCAGTCGAAACTATTAAACTGAGTTATTATTTTCAGAAATCAGAAAAATATTTTAAATGTCATTTACGGTTTGGCCTTAAAAGAGAAAATTTTGTTCAGTCCTGATATGTGAGCCGTTTATTTTGAAAGTGGCATAAGTCACTTTTTTTTAAGTCGAGATTTTTTTTAAAAATGAGAAGATACCGTTCAATTGTATTTAGTGTTGCCATTAACTCGATTTTTTTGAAAAAGTGACTTATGCCACTTTCAAAATAAACGGCTCATGTGTGGATACGTTTTTAGATTTTTCCTATATTGTACTTACTTTGTACGTCACTATGTGAATAACTGATAATGTTTACGTTTACAGATTCAACTTTTTTAATGTCTTATAAGCTATTTTTTTAAATTAAATAAAAGTTTTAAAATTTAACTTATTTATTGGTTTATCTCAAATCATAATAACTTTGACAATTATGATTAAAATAAGTGATAGAGTAATGGGGAGTCGTTACTTACATAATATTTTCGAAACATAAAATAATACCTTACAGGTAATGACTTGGGTAACTTTTTATTTAATTGGTTAATTTAAATAAAATAATAAAAGTTGCTTGAAAATACATACATATGTCATTTTAGTTATAGTATTGACACAAGTAAGTAAGTCAGTAGCATGGTGTAGTGGTTAGAGTTCCAAACTTCAAAACCGAAGGACCCCAGGTCAAAGCAGAGCAGATTTGCATGCAGCGTCCGAGCTTAAATTAAAGGCTTCAACCCACCCATCCAGACAAATCCAACCAAAAAGTAAAAGCCCCCGGACGTTCCAGCTAACTCCTGGTATTAAGTAAAAAAAAGTCCGCAAAAAAAAAATAGTTATATTTTACCGTCCCAACTGTATAAAAAATCAAGTTAATTTTACTTTTAAGTTGCTAGTTTTATTTATTTATTTCGATTTCCAACACAACAAGATTAAGCTTTTGTAAAATTTGTATCTATTTGGACCAACTCACAGAAAAATGTTTATAAAGTTTGTTGGTCTAGTGACGACCGTTTACAACCTCAAAAGTGTAAAAAAGTATTTTATAGTTGTTGATTTTTATTTTTTTATCTCCTAGAAAACCAAACCATTTAACAAAATTGCCGTTTTTATGACGAGTAAAAAATCAAATAAATATTTAATCACCGATAAGAAAGTGGCGTCTTTGCACACTTGGTGACATTTTTTACAAAACAATTTTAAATACAAAACAACTACTTTTTATAAGTTTCAGTTGTTTAACGTTGTTTTGTATGCATGTATGTATGTATATATTTATTAAACAGTACTTTATAGACCATATTTATTAAAACGTCGTCGGTACCACCTTATCACTGCAAAAATTTTTCTTTTAAGCCCATAGTGCACATTTATTTACAAACTCGTTGCGGTTTTACATATTCCTAAACTGTCAATAGTCACGTCATTTTGTGTTGTTTTGATTTGAATAAGAATAAATATAAAAAGATATACATATGTATATAGGAATAATGTTTATGCATTTAATATTTGTTTTTAAATTGCCGGCTTAAATTACAAGCTTGCTTTTTAACGCCACATGGGGGAAGGTAAGCCACAACAAAACCTGTCAGAATTCCAATATAATTTTATTTAAAACAAAAAATTATGTGGCTAGTTTTAAGGAAATTTTTCCATTTCATTAGTTCTTTAAATATTCGTAAAAATATTTAGTTTTTAGTTTTTGAAAACAAATTTTCTTTGTAAAGATTTATCAAAATTTCATTGTTTATAGATTTTTTTTTTGGATGTAGAATATTTTTTAATTTTCTGCAAAATTCTTTACTCAAATGAAAATATGAAACAGTTTAAATAAATTATTAAATAAATGTTAAAACTTTCTTTTATTAAAAATTAAAAAATTTTTAAATATTTTTATATAAAATGCTTAAGACTTTTCTTTTTCAAAAATGTTTAAGTTTGTTCAAAATTATTGATTTTTTATTGACTATTTTAATTTTTAAAATTCTTTTATTTGAAATTTCTGTTATTTTCTAATTTGTTTAAAAATTCTTAACTATTTTTTTTTTTTCTAAATTTTGACAAAACAACTAAGTAGCTATTTATGGAAAGGAATACTTTGTACATATTTTCAGAATATGTTTAATGTGATCTCTTTCGATTCAAATTTTCTTTTCATTTTATTGGCGGATATTTTGTTTTTTCTTTTACAGAAAACTCTCGATAAGTTACCTCCTTTTAAAAAGACCTTTTTTTGGTATAAGAATATTATTGTAATAAGTTTTAATTTCAAAAAAAATTTTAAGTTCTTTAAATATACATATATGTATATATTTTTTTTATAAAATTTAGCTAAAAATATTATTTTTAAGAATATACGTATATTTACATGTTTTTATTAATACATCGAACAAATGTAATACAAATTTTGGACAATAACGGCAATATAAATCAATTCATACAATTTTCTGATTATAATTATTAATTTTAATATAGAGCAACCAGCTTTGGAATACATATGTATGCATCACCCTTTACTATTCTATAAAATGTTTCAATCCCAAGCATGTTTAGAGGTTTACCTTCCCCTGTTGTTGGTAATTTGAAATTAGCGCTTGTTTTCATACTGGCCGTCCAAATACTCATTATATCAGTTTGTATGTGTTTGGTTTAAGTTTTGCATAAAATACATTTTCAACGTACAAGAACTATTAAATAAATGCGATTGTTTTGTCTTTTTTTGCCCATTGATTTAAGTTCTTCATGTGTGTAGTTTTTGTGTTTCATTAACGTTTAGTGTGTAAAAAATTAATGAACAGAAATCTACACTTCCAGCACCATACGCATCTTACTTTATCACAACCCACTTGACCAGGTTTAGTTTCATAAAAGTTTTTCATTGAATCTTCGTTCAAATAATATACTAACAATAAGTATAATAAACTAACAATAAGACTTCTTAAATGTGTTCCCGGCCTAAATCAGCAGTATTACGTCTGCTTAATCAAATATGACCTGGGCTATTTAAGATATTAAGAGCTAGTGCACGTGGATGGGATTCGAGTTTCTTTAGGTACCATGAAACATGTTTTACATCACCGTTTTCAAGAGCGGCAAGTTCAGATCCTTGTGTATATAAGAATTCCTAATATACCATGGGGAGGCTGTAATTAGAAGTAAAATCTTGTTCTTACTTCTTTGAATCTTTTTCACATTTAAAGCTGAAGCTTCAGATCGTATATTTTTAACCTTTCAAAACAAACGAATGCCTACGAACAACAATAACATTGAACGAAAACAAAAAAAGACGATAACTGACTGAGATACTTTAATTGTTAACATTTTAAAATACAACTGTACAAATTTAAAATAAGTCTCTTACTTTTTAGTATAAAAAGAAAACATCCAGAAATTTCCTTACACTCGTGCAACTCGAAAAACTTGCTTAAATTTTGTTTATAACTCGTTTAATTTTTTTTATTGAAGGCATATCAATGAACATGCCTATGCATACATAGATTTAATTCACACCTAATTAATACTAGATTAAAAAAGACATATGTATATTTGTATGTATGTACATTTATATGTGGGAGCATCTAACAAAACAAATTAATTCTACATGGTTAAGAGCAATAGCATAATTCAAGGAAAAACTGTTATTTAACAAATAAAAAGTTTAAATATCAACTTAGCAAATTTAAATTACTTTTTAAATCAAATAATCAAAATAAAAATGTTTATAACAATATACGTACATACATACATACATATATCAATGGAAATTTTGCGTCTTGTATTTACACTCTAGTTATTATTTCCATTATTATTATTATTATTACAAAAATGTTTATCCAATTTGTTTTTTATAACAAAAAGAAGAAGAAGCTATAATAGAAAACAATATACATACATACATACATATGGATACATATATGTATGTATATGAAGAATAAATGCTTCAGTAACTATATACTAGTATGTGTACTTAATCTACAAACGTATAAATACATCTATGTATTTGTTTAGCATATTTTCGCTAAAATTAATACTAAATTTAGTGAAACTACATTTTTCATATTGTTATGTGAATCTCTAAGTCAAATTTTGTTTTATCTTTTTTTTCCGAATATGTAAAATGCAGGGTTTGAGATTTTCCGGGCTAATATCTAACTGTTAAGTTTTTTATATTTATTTGGAGGGAAGTTTAAATTTTGATATACATACGTACATACATATGTACATATGAGAATGAGATAAACATATGTATGTTTATAAAACAGAAACACAAAAAAGTCATATATCTAAAAATAAATAAAACAAAACTAAAACGGAATTCCTTTTAAGTTCTTAAAAGTTTTTTGGCAAGGTTAAGAACTTATGCTATTACTTCAAAATAAGAAGTTATAAGTTTTTTAATTCTGCATAATGCAATATTAATTCACTGTGACAAATCTTATTTACCCTTAACCACGTGTAGGCATGTAATAAGAAGTGTATTTACATATGTATGTATTTTCATGTCCAAAAGGTATTAAAAGTCTTACGGCCGTATCTATAACGAAAAATTAGAAACTATGTATACATCGCACACAACTTGCTGCTCATTTGCAAGCCGATTAGGCTAAGCAGAGTGTTGGCAAACAGTTTATTTATAATGAATATCTAGCAGCTAATAAAAGGAGTTTGATTTTAAGTTAACATGGCTTAAGCAAAGTGGATAAAAAATACGTTAAAAATGGCACTTATGCTAACTCCATGCTAACTTTTGTTATAAATACGGCTGTTAGAAAATTTGATGTAACAAAGATGTCTGTAGGTTATTCAAAAGCTGCAAAATATAAATCTTTTTGTGAAAAATTAAAAAAAAAATTGTTGCTTATATCTCAGCCGATTTTCGATGCATATTGCCAGTTTTTAATACCGATTTTCTTGCCAATATTTCCAAAAGTTCGATACAACATACAGTTCTGGGTGATTAAATGAACTACAAAAAGTTATACATACAATGTTGCAAGATGGCAACAGAATAGGTTGCCATATCTAATCGACCCATTAAATTAAAAGAACATTTTAATATTTTGACGCAGTTGCGTTTTGAAAATCCGCTTTAACTCCATTTGTGTAGAGTTTAATTATAAAACTTTTACTTTAAAAAGCGTAGCAAAAAAAACATAATTAATTGATATATTTTAATTTTTAAATTTTACTAAATTAAGCAAAAGTAATAAGAATTGTTATATGTTTAATTAATTTATATACATACATACATATGTACATATATTTGACTGTAGATTGCACACAAAGTGAACAATTTTGAATAATTATTTTGGCACTTAATGACGAATTTATTGACTTTACCCAAGTATCGAACATATGTAATTGGGAAAGGTAAAGTTTAGCTTTTAAATTAATCGTCACTTTTAGTTTATTCCACTGCTCTGTGTGTTGCTTTTAAATATTTTCAGTTATTGAAAGTTTTGTTGTAAAAAAAGTTTTTATATCATCGCCTTAGAGTGTAAACCCTGCTAACTCACTTCAAACAAATTTTACAGGATAGACAAAAAACGTTCTATATTTTGTATTTCTAGCTTCAGAAGCTAACAAACTTTAACAAATTTTTCAACACTTAGAGTCCTAAATTGAAATAAATGTTTTTTTTAGTCGATGCGGCGTCTCTTCCTATATCGAACGGTATCAAAATGTCATATAATATAAAAACTGGATTTAGCAAGTTTACACTTTAAGCCGACGATATGTTTTTTCATGAGTTCAAATGTATGTATGTATGTATGTGCAAAAAATGACTTGATTTTATTTTAGGCAACAATAAGCTAAATAATGCATCACATTTAAATTTAATATTTTTTTAGTGTACATATGGCAGTGTACTTGAAGTTTGTTATTATTAACTTTTCCCTCTTTTCGAGAAAAAATTTTATATATAAAATTCATGGATAATAATTGCAAACCCTAAAGATAAATGATAATGATAGTGGATAGGTGTTAATATCGAACCGCTGAAATGACCTTTAAAAAGGGTGGTAAAATTAAACTATATGTATGTATGTGCAAAGTTTATTGTATTTAATAAACATGAAAATTCTTTAATTTACAGCAAACATGGTTAAGGTATTCAAATAATTCTATGGTCACTATCGCAAATATTAAATGGTTCTAAGAATCTTTTACGCCAATTCTAATATCATATGTGCATATTTACTTATATGAAAGCAAGAATTAATTATAAATTTGTCTTAACTATTTATTTATACACAGAAAAAAGTATCGACATATTGAAAGTTAACAAAACTTTTTGTTGAAATTAAATTTATGGTTTAACAAATTTTTTGTTAATACAATAAAAAATTTTGTTGGTATTTAAAAAAACAAAAGATTACAAATCTAAAACAATTTGCTTTTGGAAATTTGAAAAAGTACAAAATAAAAAAACAAAAAATTGTTTTCATGTGCCGGCGTAGTGTAGTGGTTAAAGAGCTTGCCTATAAAACCAAGCACCCCAGGTTCAAATCCCGGTGAAGACAAAATTTTATCATGGCTTTCGAGTTTTAAAAATTAAGTGGCTCACCTCACCCCCACTCAAAACAAACCATCAGGAAGGCCCCAATAACCACCCACTCTCTGGAAAAGAGGAAAAAAGGATAACATCGTAGGAAGGTCAAACCTCTTGGTAACATTAGAAATGTCAAGCAGCGCCACCTCTTGAAGAATTAGGAAGGTCAGGCAGCGCAATTTTTACGTTTTTTTTTTAATTTAACAATTTGTTGTGTTAATATGCAAAAAATTTTGTTGACTTGACTGTTAACAATCAACTTACAAATGTCGTTATTGTATTTACAAATTCAATTGTTGGTTGACTTTTAATTAAACTTTAAATTGTATTTACAAAAAAATAATTGTCTAACACTTTTTTTCTGTGTATGTATGTATATTGTCTTTAAATTGTGGTTATTATATATTTTCATATTTATGAAAAGTCAACATTAAAAAATTGTTGCTGTTAGAATTATTATGGCTCAGTCACTCGATCAAGATTTATTACAATAATAATTTGATGTTTTTCCTTTGCGTCCAGAAACACCTAGATTTATTAATAAAATAGGATTTTTTGAATTTAAGTGTTTGTATCAATTTGTTATTCGGAATTTAATTTCATATGCAAAATTAACCAATGATAAATATAAATACAACAATTTTATTTACCTAAGAGCTTATTTAATATTTAAAAAAAATTTTAGTGCTAAGTAGTCTCTCCTTTTAATATATAGAAAATATTCCAAAAAAACTAGTCAACACTGCTTTTTCATTATCCACTTCTGTAATTCTTGTTTTCATAGATAAGCGTTTGTCTGCAAACAAATTTTTTTTTTTTTTTTAATAAAACAAAACAAAAAACAATAAAAAACTCAACAGAAATTAAATAGTAATAATAAAAATATGTACGTAGTTTATCATTCGATACAGATACGAGTATGACGATGATAAGATAATATTTTTGCAAACAGCAAACAACAGCAACAACAATTAAATTTTAGTAATGTTGTTGTTCACATACATACAAAAAATACACACGCACACAAGTATGTATTATCGCATCAGTATTGCCAATTTATTTATCTTAAAATTTATGATTCAGCTAAATGTTAACTTAGGACTTAGAAAACTTAATTTTTTCATAATATAAATTTTTGTCTATATGGGCAAAAAGCCTATATCTCTGCGGATTTCGAACGAATTATTCTAATTTTTTTTCATACATGTCAGTAGTTTATCTAAAAGCTGCAAAAATAATTTTTTTGTAAGTTTTGCCATTTTTAATACCGATTTTCTTTGGACTGTTTCGAAATGTTTGATACCACGTCTAATTCTAGCTGACCTATGGAAGCTACAAGAAGTTTATTTCAACCAACACACGGATAGACGGATAGGCGGACATGGCTTAATCGATTTCCCTACCTATAAGAATACAGAATCTATATACTTTATGTGGTTGCATATTAATATTGTAGAAATAACAAAGAGAATGACAATCCTATATACTCATATCCTTGCCACCTGTTTTGTAGGGTATAATAAACAACCAAATAATTCTTTCTAAATATAAATCAGGTAGCACAAAAGAAGATTCGTATCCATAAGTTGATTAGTGAAAGCTTGTGACACTCAATGACTCTCAATAGAAACTGCCATTAATCCTGCATTTAACTAATTAGATTTGGTCGCAATATTTTGTTTTAACATTTTTTTAAATTAATATACTTAGACGGAAACTAAGGTAGTGCAACAACTGTGAATTAGATTTGTGTCTGTACCGTCACC
>NDXZ01018836.1:0-10859 GCA_003055125.1 Paykullia maculata
TTGTACTTTTAAATAAAAAAAGAAATTTGAGAAAATATATAGTAGTTTTTTTATAGCATTTTCAAAAAAAAAAAGTTATTTGGCGGACCCTTTATATGAAAAAACACAGAAATTCGGACTTTCACAATCAGTAGTTGAAACTCGTAAGTATGTTAAAAAGATTTTTTTTGTCATACTGTGCACTATACATATTTTCATTAGATAACTAATTTATCAACAAGCGCTTTAAAGAATTTATTTTTTGGCAAAAATTGCTGTTTTGTTTATACAACAATATTTCCATATAAAAAACTCCCAAGTTGTAAAACTCACTCACCAGAAATTAAGAAAGTTAAGGGGAACCACACAAATATTTTTTGAAAGCACAGTACATTTACGTACATTAATATGTATGTTAATAAATACACTTTAGATATTGCCTTTCACGGACTAAAATAAACACATTTTGAAAAAAACAACACCCAGAATCCACAGCTTTTGATAGTTAATAGCCAAGGTAATATAGGCAAAATGATAATAGGAATAGGAGGCACTTTTTATATAATTTTTTAAAGCAACACCCAGAATCGAGCTTTTGATACTTAGTAGCCAAGGTAATATAGGCAAAATGAGAAATGAAAATTTTTATCATATTCATACATAAATTTAAAGGTATCTGACTCTAAAATATCTCTATTTATGTATTTGCTTTTGTGGGCGGTGCCACACCCCCTGCGGAAGGCAATTTTTGCATAAATAAGGAAAGTTATATTATAGGTAATGGTACAAAGGTTTGATACAAAAGATATAGCAGATCTCAATACTTCTAAAGTAATTTATTTGAGTTGTAGAGTAAGTGCCCCTTGATATAGTTTTGTTGGTTGGAGTTGGAGACCTTAAAAGTTGATAAGGTGGCCTTTAAAGTTTAGCTGATTATTTATCTCTAAACTGACATAACCTTATAAGTGAGTTCTCTTTCTAGTGTATTGTTGATAGCTTTAAAGTTATTTTTGGGGAACTTTGGGTAAATTCTTTTACATAACTATGGCGTTGAAAATTATATTAATTAATAATCTTAAGATGGAGAGCTTTTAACTAGCAGTCTTTTAATGCCGACTAATAGGAAATTAATCCTGCAATTGAATCTATGTACAAACATGCTTTTTATTTTACTCTTTATTTACATCTTTTGTACCTTTCTTTTTTGGCCAATATCATTAAGCAAGTTTAACACATTTATTTTTATTTATATATAAATAAATAAAAAGCAAATTATGAAACGATTAAAACTGATTTCAAATCACACATTTTTCTTTATGTACAAATAGAAACCACAACTGTTTTTTATTTCCACATATAAAAAAAGTTACACACATTCACAATAATGTTTAATTTTATTAACTTTATTATTAACGAATTAGCGTTTGTTTAAATATAATCTTTGTCGTAGCAAAAGGAAAAACATAAATTAATTAAAGAGAAGTAGAGAAAAACAACAAAACCTGAATGACAAAAATAGTAATTAGAAAGTTTATTTTTTTATTTTTCGTTGAACATTACAAATATCTTATGTTTATTTCCATTTTTAACAATTTAATTTATACTCATATTGAAAATATTAGTTTCGTTTTTAAGTTAAAGTGGTTTTAATTAAAGTTTATAAGAAATTTAAATATTTTACCAATTTTCTTTAAGTAATAACAACAAAGTTTTAAATATTTATAAGATTTAAGAAATTCTATTGGTATTTTTTTTTGTGTTAGATTTTAGTTCGAGTTAAAACTTAATCTCATGGCTTAAATTGACTTCTGTTTTTGTTAAATATTTTCTTAACATAATTATTAAATTGTTCGCTATACACAGATAAAATAAATGCTACTAAAGGCTTCGGAAAAAAATTATTTAATTTTTTATTTACTGTTAAGGCAAAAATTGACAACATCAGTATACAAAATACCAAATCTGTTTCACAAACCTTAAAAATACCTTTTTCCAATTAACAGACATTTTTTTTAAGTTAAAGCGTCGTCCGTTATCAAGTGAACAAAAAAACTTTATCATTTTTAAACCAGCCAGTAATCAATGGAGGCTTGTAACATTTAACAAATTTATTAAAACAGAATTAAGCAAAAAAGCTAAATTTTAAACAAATGTTATTTAATTTTTTTCTTCTTTGAGACAGTCTTTTTAGTAAAAACGTCCGGTACATTTGTAATCACAATAAAAAAAAACCCTAAACAATTGTTGGAATTATTTTAAAATCTTTTTTTATTGGAAATTTCCAAGCCAAGTCAAGCATGCAAAAGAAACCAAATCGAATCTCTGTTTTGGGCACAAGATTTTCTGTCGTTCAAAATACCCTTTTGCAAATGCAAAATATATTTTTTTATTGTATTTTGATACATGATGCTGCATTTGATTTATTTTTTTTTGGTAGACAATTTAAATTTTCAAATGATTTTATGCCAAAAATAAAAGTAAAACAAACTTTAAATCTTTTTTTTTTACTTTGGCGTCATCCATACATGTTAAACTATTTGGTGCTGAAGAAATATTTCAAAACAATGTTTCCCCAACCTTTTTTATTTACACTCATGTATGTTTATATGTTTATCTTTACAAACGAATTTCTTTACAAATTATGAAAAGAAGTTTTTTTTTTAAATTAAGGATTAAATAATGATTTTCTATTACAAGAAGAAAAGTATTTCAAAAGAATTTTTTTATAAAACATCAATTAAAAAAGGTATAGAAAATTATTTAACAATTTTGTAAAAAATCGACAGTTTTCTAAAAATGTGTAAATCGAAATTTTCAAGATTTTTTTTTAATTAAAAATAGAAAATATTTATAAAATGAAATTTGTAATAAATTTAAACATTTTTTAGAATATTTTTGTAAATTAAAAATTTTGAAAAATAACTTCAAAAACACGATTGTAAATGTATTAAATTTCTAGCCATCGTTATTACCCTTTAGTAGCTTTTATTGCTTAAAATTGGGCAGCCCTAGTTTAAATATCTGCATGTGTCATCTCGATAATGTACATAAAAATTTGTCCTGTCTTGTATTAGAAACCTAATTATTTTAGTTGCTTACTTGCATTTGTCAAAAAAGTACAAAAAAAAAAAAAAAATGAAAATAATATTCTTCACCATGACTATTTTTCTTCATAACCTTTTTGGCACGTTTCTCCAAAAATTTTACTTTTTATTGCTGAATTTTAAATAAAGCAGCAGCCCTTTTGTAGCGCCATGATGTCTATCAAAATATAGGTTAAATTAACAAAAAGTTTTAAAATGCTGTTTACGTTCTAGAATTTTTCTTTTTATATATTTTTTAATAACATTCATATTTAATGTTAAAAAACATGTAAGAAGATTTTTTTTGTTGTTAGCTTTTGAAAAAATAAATGTTTATCTTTAGTTGCATTTAACTTTTTTAGTTACAAAATCATCCTTCAAATATTTACTAACTGTAGATTGTATGTATTTATGTACATATGTATGTTTGTACATTGTTGTTGTAAGAAAAATAAAATATTAAAGTTTTTAACAACTATTATTTGGAAATTATTTTTATAAAGATACAAACAAATATGTATAAATGTACATACATAATACATATGTATAGTATATGTAATTTATAATCAGAAATAGGTATAAAACAAAGGTTTACATGATAGTATTATAAAAAGTTACGAAAAGTCGTTTGGAAAAGTGGCGATTTTTCCTTTTATGTATAACCAGTTGGATATGGTAATGTCCTAACATAAATAAATAATATGCGTTCAAATTGACAAACGTAAACAAATTTATTTGGGTTACAAAAAATTATTGATCATTATAACAAATACGCTGGGTTAATGTTTAAAGTGTTTGCTTTTAATTTTGGCGTCACTTTTTGTTTGTTTTTATTTATAATGTAAGTAGGTACACCTAATTCTGTTTTTACACGGTCTTTTTTTTACACGGTTTTGATATAACACGGTTTGAAAATAAAATATTTTTGATTTTTTTTACACGATTTTATTCCATTTTGCACGATTTAAAATTTTTTGTGCTTTAATTTTTTTTTGTCAAATTTAATTTTTGCGAAGTATGCTCATATCACAAATTTAAGGGAATTCCCTTTTTGCGCGTACAAGCAAATTTACTGGTCAGAGCAATTGAAATGTGTTAATATTTTGTGAATTATCAATGCCATCAGACGTGTTTGGTAAATAAATTTTTTATTGGCAAATTTGTTTTTCCAACGTTACATTAAATTTAACGCATTAAGATAAAAGGTAAGCCAAGAAATATTTTATATTTATTCAGTTATTTATATTTTTTAATTTTGTTAAATATTTAATGTATCCCTAAAATAAAATGTCAAATACAAAACTAAAACGTATAGCAATTTCTTTGGAAAACGATATTGAAATTTTAGATCGCCTTCGAAATGGAGAAGGCTTAACATTTCTTGGCAAAAAGTTCGGTTTAAATGAAGCCACAATAAGAACTATAAAAAAAATGAAATTGCAATTAGGCAATCGGTGATTTCTGGAACGAAACTATCTGTTAAAGTCTTCACCATAAACTAGAGGTGCTGCTAAAGAAAAAATGGAAAAAGCACTCATAATATGGCTTGAGGAAAATGCACAAAATCAAATTCCCGTAGACGGAAACAATATCAAACAACAAGCATTAAGGTTTTATAAAATGATAAAAGACGAACAACCGTCTAGATTAGAGTGCATATCTTTTTTATGTTTAATAACTATGCTTGTAAAAATAAACATTATACCTATATGTGATTTAATAAAATGAACATGAATACTTGTTCTTAAAAAATCCTTGTTTTTCACTAATTTTAATAGGTTTTAGAGATTAGGAACCAATCCCCTATTTTTGATCAATGTCTTTTTTTACACGGTTTTTTTTACACGGTTTTTTCTGTAACCAATCTACCGTGTAAAAACAGAATTAGGTGTACATACTTATGAGGGTAGAAACAGATTTTTATACCGACAATTTCCTTTGTCTATTAAATATATTAAGAATAATTATTCATTGATTTACATATGTATGTATGTATATATTATCTATTATAAAAAAATTTTGAAAAAATCTGTATTAAAAAAAAATTATTCACTTATGGGAGACACTTTGATTTGAATAAAATCTTTTTGCTTTTTTTATTATTGAAATAATATTAATAGCTCAACAAAAAGGCAATAAAAGCACATCTCATATAGGTATATAGCAAGTAACATACATACATACTTATGTGCATGATTTTTGTCAACTCACCTGACATTTACGTCCCAACATGCGAAAGACAGCATCATTTTCATCTTGTGTCAGCAATGAACTAGATGCATTAAGTTTTGGCCGCATAGGAGGAGGTGCAGCCTGACCCCCTTCCTGTGGTGGTCGCATATTTCTGCTCATTTGAGCTTAATGTTTTTTTTTTTATTCTATTATGATTATGTTTTTAATAGTTAACCTATTGCTTTTTATGGTTTTTACGATTTGTAAAGATATTATAACACGAAATGTTTTCTACATATGACTTGTTACTTTTGCGATTTAAATGTACACATGTAAGTTAAATCAAAATAAATCAATCTCTAATTAAAATTTTGTCATATGCATTTTCCATATGTATTTGAAGAAATTTTTCAAGTCTTATGTAAAATTCATTATGTATGAAACCGGCGTAAGTGATTAATTTTACGAGAACTTAAACTAACAAACACGCAAGTCATTCCACACTCATACATACACGATCACTGTAAATGTTTATTAACTTACTTAACGGTTATCGAAGTATTTTCAAAAATTATAGAAAAAGCAAATAAAATATTTAAATAAATTATATTAAAAAACTTTTTTAAAACAAAACATTTTTGGATTTTAATAAAATTCAAGTAAAGGATTACCTTACCTTCTAATGATACATAGGTATATTAAAGAAATAATTTTGACACTAGAATTGGGATAAAAAAAAATATCAAAAGGCCAACTTGTATAAAATTTAAAACAAGCCAAACATTTTTACGGTATGGTTCAGCTAAGATACCATAAACTAGGTGGTAGAAAAAGGGGAAAATTTGGGGTACCAAGGCAGATAGGGTCAAAGCTAGTTTCTTAATTAAATTATATACCTATAAAACATATGTGCTAGGGGCATATAAAAGTTTTCCTAAATCAAACAATTGGCACACATTTACTCCAAGGTTTTGCTCATCTAAATCAAATAAATAATCCAGTATCCTTTTAGTTTCTTCAACTGATCTATCCTTTGTGGCATAGATTAATAAAGTTTAGCCACAAAATCTACATAAATATTGTTTCATTCGTACTCTGCTAGCCGGCGTTTAAATAAGCCTACAGATTTTCAATCGGGTTTAGATCTAGACCCTGGGGTGCATTCCCATGCCATAAGATAACCGCCTCCGTGCTTAATGGTTTGAAACACATGAGCAGGATTTGGTGGGGTTGATGGCTTGGCCCAATACCAAACCTTCCCATCCGACATTTTTTGTTAATCTTGTAGCTCATATGAGACCAAAATCGATAGATACCAATCGGATTTGATGGCCATATAACCATATAGCTATAAAATAATTCAGACGTACTTTGTTCAAAACATTGTCTCATTTTGCACCACAGTGTATATATGTATGTACATAGGTATGTAGGTATATTATATGTTATTCATTTTTATGCAGAAGTCTCTAATATCTTAGTCTAAATTTCCCTAAAAAGGATAAGTATTTTTTCAGTTTTTCAGAAATAGAACATACCTTGATTAGATAATACTATTTAATACTAAATTCTTTTTTAACAATTGATTTAATTCATTTTGTTTTGAATAACGCGTAAATAGGTATATAAACTATTTTCTACTACTGATAATTTTATGCAATATAGGTATGTACATATTAATAAACTTTCATTTTAACAGTTTAAGAAAAAATCAAATACAAAATAGGTACCTATGAGTTCAAGTTCTTTATAACTACTATCACCATTAAACTGGTCTATTTTTAATAATGATGTTTTGTTTAACAATTTTAATTGGAATTTTAAACATTTTTATCCATTTCATTACCATATCTGAAAAAATTAAAAAAAAAACACTAGATAGCATTAAACGATACATACATTAATTTGTTACCATTAGCATTATAATAAAAAATGCTAGTTAAATTCCAATAATAACGAACAAATCCCATGTATGATCAGAACATATGCATTATAACCTCTCTAAAAATGACGTCCAAAAAATGCGAAAAAAATACGAAACCTTATACCTATACCTAGTAACATTCATAATTAACCAATATTTTTTGACCATATTTGAAAATAAATTTTTCATAAACAAAATAGAGTAGGGGTTTTTGATTTTACAAGAAAGTGTTTTGTGAATGAAGTTGAAAATACTCAGGAACATGAACATATGCATATAAAAACTATACCAAAATCAAGTTGTGAAAAACATTAAAATTAAACTAAAAACGGTAGCAATGCAAAATAATGACAACGTCAGAAACAAAATGACAACAACAGCAATTTAACGCTGCTGAAGCAGGGCGGTGGTAATGTTACAATGATCGACAGACTGACTAACCAATAGAACGACATATTAAACAAAGTAGCTGTTGAGTCACCCAAACAATCAACTTAATACACAATCACAGACTACAAAACCAACAAACAAATACAACAAAAAAAACATTCAAGTATTTTAAACTGTATTGCAATAGGTATTTCTTAAATGGATTTTATATTGTTGTTGTTGGTTTTTTATATATAATAACATAAATTGATAACATGGCAAGGCAGATATCCATAAAAATTAAAAGATATGATAATAATATATGTAGGTATTTGTCCACAAAAATGGCAGTAGAAAAACAAGCAATTGGTATTTAAATCATACATGCATTTTAATTAGCCAACACCTGTCTTGCTTTTTTTGTATGATTCCAACGTTTCGACCATGTCATCGTTGCATGTTTTACAATGTTATTCCATCGATTCAACCAAAATGTAAAGTGGGGGGTAAAAAACAAAACAAACCAAAATCTCGACTTAAGACAAAAAATAGTGAACAAAAATAAAAAAAAAACGATTTCAAGGTGACAATATATGGAATTCTCTTGCACACACACATACATTAACTAACCTACTAAAGCGTAAATTTGTAGTTATTCGGTTTAAATTGATTTTTTTTCTTTACTTTTCGATTTTTGAAATAACTTTTATGCAATTTTTTGTTTTTTTACGGTTTTTACTTTTTTATAATACTTTAATTCTTCACAACTTATTTGTTTTCCTCTGTACTAAATTTTAATTCGATAATTTTTTCTTCACACACACGCACTTCTTGTCTGACATTAGTTTGTTTATGCTTCCTTGGGTCAATTGTAATTGCAGAAGCCCAATGGAGTTTGTTTCATTTTTGTAGGTTTTATAAATTAAATTAGGCCTAGAACTGTTTTTTTGCAAATAAATATTATTTTACTTGTATTTTTCACTAACTGACGAGAGAAGGCGAACAAATGAAACGACATCGAACTGAAAAGCAAAAAAGTTTCTCACAATTTTGACAGCTAATTTAAAAAGATTAAATCGTAGAGTTGTATTTGAACGTAGTATATTAAGGTGAGTTTGTGCAAAGAGAGGTGATGTTTAATAATATGAGGATTTTATGTAAAACTTCAGTTTATTCGCTTGATATCTTTATGAAGTTCAACAAAAATTAAAAAAAATATAGTAAAACATTTTCTATATATATTTTTTAATTCGGAAAAGGTTTAAGGGTATGTTTATTTTAAAAATGATAAAATGTTTAGTTAAAAGTTGTTTAAATTTTCACATTTCCTACATATAAATTAAAAAAAAAAACTATATTTAAGTATTCTTCTGAATAGAAGCGGTCATAAAGTTTTAAAGCAGAAGAAGAAAGCAAATTTTCACATGCAATTTAAAAGATATGTAGTTTAAGAGTAATAATTTTGAAATAAGAATCGATTTCTTTGATTTTAATTTAAAAATACAGCTTTAAGAGTTAAATAGATTGTTAAATTTAATAAAAAAAACTACCGAAATACTTTTTATTAAAAATAACATAATACTTATTGTATTAATAAAAACCACAAAACTTTTTTTTTATTAATCGGTTATTAGTCAAAGCCTGTAAATCTTTTTTGTAACGGTATATCTCCAATTCATACGGAATCTGACAGATTATTTTTAATAGTTTTGCGCCAATGAAAAGTTAACTTATCGTTTTTAAACACAGTTTCGATAAGGAATTTTTGTATTGATATACATACATATATAAAATTATTTTAAATTTTTTTACATTTTTACATACATACACTGTGTCTCGGCTGTGTTCATTACGTTATAAAACTTTTATCCACCTTAAAGATTAATTCAACACAAATGTTAACATTGGCAATACCATAATTCAACATAAAATGTTAAACGTTATATTTAAAACTTTATATGTAAATATCCTCAAATTAATGTGTACAAACTGAGCACAAGCTTTGATGTACTCCTCTTGAAATATTTCACCAGTTATTGAACATAATAGGATCTAAAATATCATAAAGAAAATATATTTTGTTGCTTTAAAATAATTACTAACAGTTTTAAGATTTATAGTCAGCTTTTAATTAAAAAGCTTATTTTATAAAACAAAAATTTTAGGAAATACATCAAAGTAAATATGTTTTTATTATATACATACATATGTAAATCATGAAATTTCATTAAAAAATCAGTCTAGTCGAAACAGTTTTAAAGTTATGTGTGTGTGTGTGCTTAAATGTTTGTTTGGTTTTATGTCGCACCTGCACTTATGGTTTATAAACTGTATTTGTTAACAAGAAACAAATTTTGTAAATTTTAATTATTAACAACATAAAAAATATATGTATTTTATCGAAATTGAAATTTGGCAAATCAAGTCTAGGTTGAAGTTTGAAAGTTATTAAAAGTTTTTATATTTTTAGCAACATTTAACATGCACAGAAAAAAATATCGACAAATTGAAGTTAACAAAATTTTTTGTTGAAATTATATTTATGGTTTAGCAAATTTTTTGTTAATACAATAAAAAATTTTATTAGTATTTAAAAAAACAAAAGATATCAAAATCTAAAATAATTTGCTTTTGGAAATTTAAAAAAGTACAAAATAAAAAAACAAAAAATTGTTTTCATGTGCCAGCGTAGTGTAGTGGTTAAAGAGCTTGTCTACAAAACCAAGCACCCAAGAAATATTATCGGACTTATTTTTACAAACATGTTAACAAAGCTATCTTGAAGCAATCCTAGATTTGGGCTAATTTTTTAGTCATTAACAAGCCGACTTTGCTGATTTATAATTAAAAATTATTCATAGGCATATTGATATTCTAATTCCATATACAATAAGTTTTAGAAAGTTGATATTAACATTCGCACGGTAAAAAGGCCATGACTAAATGGACGGGTCTTCTATAAGAATTGGTCAAGGATAAAATAAATTAATAATTTATGACATTTATGTTTGAATAAGTTTTTGGCCATTTAAACGTTATATAAGGTCAAATTTTCACTTTTTATATCGAGCAATATCGTTACATCTTTTGGATGAAATAGTATTTCGGCAATATCTTCTAGATTATCATGACTCTAAATGCTGACTCTTTGCTTATAAACACATAAACTGAATAAACTTTAATTTAAGCATATTTAAGAAAAATATAACAGTTTGCAAGTCTGTTTTCGGCGGGAGTTTAATCATGTTGAATTTTCAAACCAAACTAGCAACAAAAATCGCAAACCGGGGTTGTTAGATTTGGAACCTAATTTAGCAATACATATGTATATA
>NDXZ01018848.1:472-13133 GCA_003055125.1 Paykullia maculata
TTTTTTGTTTAACTTTTTTTGTGTTATAAAGTTGTTATTGTAGCTGCAGCAATTTATTTATTACGGTTGAATAATTAACGGTTATATGGCAAAGAAAACGAAAACTTTGAGTATTAAACGAATTATTATTACGATAATCAAGTAAGTCATGGTAATAAAGACAACGAAAAAGAAAAAGAAGTTAAATAAAGTTGTTGATTTTTTTCTCTTTTGATCTTTTGTAAATTCATTCGCTCTCCCACTCTTAATCAAATTCTGCCTGCAATTTTTATATCAATAACAATTAAAAAATAATTTTTTAGCAACTTAAACAACAAAAAATTAACATAAATATTTGACAGATTCAGTAACACTTTTAATTTCCCTTTTTTTTTATTAATTCAGTTTGAGATAACATATGTGTTATTAAAGTAAAATAAGTATATTTTTTGTTTTAAAAATACTTGCAGGTCTTAATTTCATTTGATTTTTTCTTTATTAAAACTTAAAAGTCTTTTAAAAATAAATTTGAATTTTTATTGTATTTTTTTTTTAATTCATCAATTTATTTTATATTTATTTTATTGTTGGTTAATTTTTTTGGTTACTTAAAAATTCCTCTCTCACACACACACACACACACACATATATGATTTTACAGCTCACTCACACTCTAACACTCACGTTTTATTAATATATATATATATTTTTTTTTGTATTGGAGCCACTTTGTTGCTTTATTTTCTTTAACGTTTTTTTTGGCCGCTTTTTTTCGATTTCAACTACTTGTCGAGTTCGTTGTCTTCAGCAAACTGAATTGAAGTCTTTCGTTTTTTCTTGCTGGAAGCTCTGCAAAATCAAGTCTGGCTTTTAAACTTTTCGTCTTTTTCTTGCATTGTTTACCATGTTGTTGTTGATGTTGTTGTTTCTTGTACTGTTTTTATGGCGTATGTATCTGTGTACCAATCAGTCCAGTCCGCTAGACTTTTTGAATGTGTAAGTTAGGTTTCTACTCAGTTTATTAGTGATCAAAAGTTGCTTTTTGCATTGCCTTAAGAACCGATTATTACTTTTTGTATTTCGATTTATTTATGCTTTTAATCTAAAAAAATATGTTGTTAGTCATCAAGCATGTTTGTTGTTTACCAGTGGGTAGCGTTCTTTTGTAGTTTAAAACAATTTGTGCTAATATTCTTAAAGGATATTTTCTCTGCGGACTTGGTTTTATTAAAAACCAGATTTGAGTTTGCGATAGAAATTAAGCCGGCGCCGCGATGTCAACCGAAACTGCAGAAGCAGTTGCATCAACGCAAATCATATATCAATTTGCCGTTCTGTCTGTCAAGAGTAGGGGTTTTCGGTGATGCCTTTATTTACATCAAAATTGGCATATGCATAATTACTGTGTTGAATAGATCCTTTCTGCTGTATTTCAACATCAGGTAATTCTTGACACATAAAATAAATTTAATGACATCTCGTATATGTAGTTGTTGATCGTCAGTTATTATACCCTTCACCTAAGGTTATAAGGGTATATATAAGTTTGTCATTCCGTTTGTAATTTCTACAATATTCATTTGCGACCCCATAAAGTATATATATTCTGAATCCTTATAGATAGGGAAGTCGATTTAACCATGCCCGTCTGTCCGTCTGTGTATCTGTCCGTCTGTTGAAATCAACTTTTCTCAGCTCCCCGACGTCGTACGGACACGGTATTGGTATCAAACAATCAGAAATTAGACATGTCTTTTGAGAAATAAAAAAAATAAATTTTTCGAGATATCGGCAATAAAATTTTTTTTTACGTAAATACACACGCAAAGAAAAAACATGAATAAATATGGTCACGGTAATATGATCACAGACAATTTTAAAATTCTATGATTATTACAATCGTTATATGATTGTCATAATCATAATATTATGAAAGAACCATATTCATTCATGTTTTTTCTTTGCGTGCACGTAGTGAAGGGTATATAAGATTTGGCACCGCCAAATATAGTGCTCTTACTTATTTTTTTAATAGTCCTAACATAGCACAACACTACACACAGAAAATCGAAATATCCCTGCTTAATTATATCCGCTGTGCTGTTGCTATTTTTTTTAAGTTTTATAAATAAGTTTTTTATATAAAAATTCTTGAAATTGTAACAAATTTTAAATGCAACCAATTACTTACTACATATAGCCATTCAACATCACTAAATGTTTAATTAACTTTACAATTTATTTTTACAACAACTTAACGTCGAGGTCGTTTGGTTTCTTGTTTGTCTTTTCTTTCATATGTTTATTTTGAATGTTTTACATTCTGCTTTAAAGTAACGTTCGAACATTTTGTTGGTGTTACAAAACTATGTAGAAGTAGAATGGGTTTATATGGCTTAGTGCGAAATGCATTTGGTAAGATATGAACAAGATATGCGAACGAGTGAACTGAGGAAAATTGTGTTGGCTTGTAGCTGCACTTACATATCAGGGATGGAAAATTCAGTATATTTAGCTAAACAAAATAATATCAAAATTTTAATTTAAATACAATTAATATGTACATATGTATGTGTAGGTATAGTAGAAAGCTCCCTTTGGGAGTTTGTATTGTAATTTTTGAAAAATTATTTTATATAAAACAAATTTATTTTTTATGTTTTTTAAACTAATTTATTATCAACGACTTCAATTAGAGATGATGTATATTTTTTTATTATTTTAACGAATGAAAATCTTTAGTATACATATGTATGTATTTGAAACAAAATTTTAAAAATCGTGTTAAAATTAGGTAAAATGTTAGTTAACATACAGAGAAATCAAGTTTATTTTTGGCAACAAACATTTTTCCTAATTTTAAAGTTGAATCGTAATAACAGAATTGTTTAGTTTTAGTAACAGAAACTCCATGAAAAACCAAAAAAATCTTAAACATTTAAATATTTCGAACTAGATTGATCCACTTTTTTTCAATCACTGCGTAAACGTTAAATTAATAAAAATTGTTTTTCTGTTAAACATTACTTTCAAATTTCAAAGTCAAAAAATTCAAATTTGTTATAACTTATTTAGACTAAAAAAATCTTGACTTGACACGATGACTTTCTAAACGTCCGCCTACTTATGAGGGGTAGAAAAAATACACGTTTTGTGTTCATTTTTTTAATAACTTTTTACACTTTTGTGTAATCTGGCTCAGCTCAAAAATATTCTTAGATATTAATGTTAAAAATTGAAAAGTGTAAAATGTATAAAATATTTAAAAATATTGTGGAGTAAAGAAAATATTTTAAACGTAAAAGTAAAAAAAAAACTGTTGGACAATTTTGTTTTACTCTGTTTTTAGCAATTATCATAAATTGTTGTTGTGTTTCAATTGAACCCGAAACAAAATCGCAAAATCTTGCACGGAAAAGTTATAGTGTGAAAGCAAATCATTTTCGGAAGAATCCTTAAACGAGAATAGAATTGATGCCAGCCCTGCAATTAATAAATTTGAATTTTACATATTTAATTATACAATTATGCTACGTATTTGGAAAAATACAGAGAAGCTAATGTTCGACATTCCTCCGAAAAAGAAACCTCTGGTGTCTGAAAAGCTTCTTCTAAGAATTATTTTGTTATATATTTTGATAAAAACCCAAAATTATTAAAAGGTCTTAAAAATATTCCAAAAACTTTAGTTATGGCCATAATGGAAAATTAGAAACTGAAAGTTTGCAGGATTTCAATATTTTGAATTTGTACATATGTCATCAAAAAAGAATTATAAACGTTAAAAAAATTATCCATGATAACTTTTATTATTAAAAAAGAAATAATATATTTTCTTTAAAACTGATATTTATCAGAAGGGCTGAAAATTTGTTTAAGTGTTAAAAGAGGTAATAAAATAACTTTTTTTTTAATATTATTAATAAAAGAAAAATGTAATAAAAATATTTATTTGTTTTTGTAAAAATATTTACATTTTATAAAACTTCAAAAAATTTTTTTATTTTATATTAAACATTTTTAAATCTCCGCTGAAAAACTATGCATTTAAAAAAATTAAAGATTTTTTAAAAGACAAAAATCTTAATTTTACATTTACTACATTTTACTTAGGAAATATTTATGTAAAAGTTTATTTAAATTATTCCTCAAAAATTCCTTTTAAATAATTACTTTCCCTTTTTTTTTTTAATAAGCTGTGTGTTAATGATCATACCAAGTTAAATCATTTGGATCTACTTGATCGTCACATAACGCTTTATATTTTTCATTTCGCTTCTGGCATTTGGAGGCTGCTGGTCCTGGTTTATAGCTTGGTACACCACGTATATTTGTAGACGAATAATTACAAGTAAAAATAACGAAACGTTTTCCTCCCTGTAAGTTATTGAGACAAGCACAGCCCATTGAATCATGACGATCACCTACCATCAGCGCAAAGTGGCCCGTTTGAGGTCTAAAATTAATTTGAAGTATTCAAAACAAAGTTCATAAATTTTTACATATGTATGTATGTACATACATGTAATAAAAAATGAGATACAACAATTTTGAATTAAATTCTTACGTAGTCTTATGGAATGACATTAGAACTTCATGATCCGCATCAAATTGTTCCTCAAACCATAAAAATATGGCTTCGTTGATAAAACCTTCCACAGTTAAGTTAAGACGTCTCGTTTTAGCCATGTAAATATTTTGGCCTGCCATGGGAAATTTCGTTGTGCTACGACACTGGTCGTGGGCAAACACACAAGAGCGTACATTGTATTCAGCGGTCTCGGCTAAATCCCAATCCCAGTTCTTCACAAATCACGTAAAATTACGTTTATGTGTATTTTAAATACTACATGTTATTTTTTTTTATTCAACTGATTACAAAACTCACCAACATCGGCATTCTTACAGCGGGATAGAAACACGAAACATTACCCGAGGCCACTAAATTTCTGTAACTGTTGTGTTCATCCAAAATCAAATTTATGTAGGGTTCCATATTTTCCAATTTCAGTTCACCTTCACAATTTTCACTGAAAGTCTTAAGTGATATTATTAAGGTAAAAAAAAGTTTATTTGCTTAAAAGTTGGTGTATACTTTCGTCTTGTTGCAAGCCACATGTACGCCTTGGTATGGACACATTTTCTTATCACAATAGTCGACATTTTCACCAAAGACGGTTGCCGTAAAACTGAGCAAAATTATGAATGTTTTAGTACATAAAAACATTTTCTTAGTTAATAATAAATTATAATAACACGATTTGTTTTCAATTGTTATTTAAATACTGCTTACGTTTATTGAATGAGTTGTTATCTCTTAAATTACACAGTCACGTTTAGTTGAAAAACACATAAACATTTAATAAATGTTTAAAATTAAAATTTTACTTTTGGCAAAAAAATAAACTTCTACTTATTTAAAATTGCATTAAAATACATGTAATGTAATACATGTTATACATGCGTTTGAAGATAATATCATTAATATTTTTAAAATCATTTAATTTAAATAAAAAAGAAGTACATTTAAATAACGTTTTATTTTATTATTTTTAAGCAGCACCCTGTTGTTCCTAAGATACAATTATTTCGAAATATTGCCAGACAGCATATATTATAAAGATTTTATATATATTCACGTTTTATTAGTAGTTTTAACATAAATGTGCTCAAATTTAAAAACCTTTAAGTAATTATCGCTTTTTTTAATCAAAAATATTTTAAAAAAAATTTTGCAAATAGAATTTTTAATAAAAAAGTCCATTAAAAAAAATTGATAATTATTTATATATATATATAAATTTAACTAATAAAAAAAATACATATTAATTTACCAAAGAATATTAAGCAACAGATTTGTGCTGTAAATAAAAACAAAATTTTGAAAACATTGTTACATATAAAAGATTATATAACAAATTTAACAATATAAGACCTCAGAATTTATTTCATTTTAATTTTTCCCAGTTTGTTAATGAGCAATATGGCATTACGACTTGTTTGTATGCCATATCATTTTGCTTTCAATACTCCCAATATATGCAACGTTGTAAATGAATGGGTAATGGAAAAGGTCAAAAGAAGAACAACCAATATGTGCGGAAGTGGAAAAATTTCTTTATAAAATTTTAAGTGAGTTTTTTATTAAATAATTTACCAAAAACAAACAAAAGTGCACAAATTTATTTAATAAAACATATCAAAAAATTGTACGGTTTTAAAAAAGCACAAAAAAAAAATTTAAAAAGTATGCACGAAATAGAAAAGGTGACTACGGCAAGTGACCTTAAAGTGAGAGAAGTGTTATAAAGAAAATACAATAAAATTACAATTTGTGTTTTTAGCTAGAAACGCAAGAGAATCGAAAATATAAATAAACATAATTAATTTTTTTGGTGGAAAAAATATTAAAAAGATTAAACGCATAAAAATAATAGAAATTCAAGTTGCAAAAAAGAAGGATTTTGTTGTGTAATTTTATTTGAACATATATTTTTCGGGTTTATTTTTGTGAAATGGGTGGTTGTATGGGACGTTATAGTGGTGATAATGAAACTGTAAGTGTATCATCAGCCAGTGTTTCCAGAACGCCGACAGCAGGTAAGTTTGCAGTTTAGAAGGCATTAAATTTAAGAAAATGTGCGTTTTTTTCATATCGTTTAATGTTTTAAGGACCCCAAGTGGGACCAGCTCGCAAAAATCGTCCTTTGTGCCATGAAACAATACGCTGGCGTTCTGATGTTCCTTTAACAGAGGGCCAATTGCGTTCAAAACGAGATGAATTTTGGGACACAGCACCTGCCTTTGATGGCCGCAAAGAAATCTGGGATGCCTTACGAGCTGCCACCACAGCAGCAGAGGCATTAGACTTTCAGTTAGCCCAGGCGATATTAGATGGTGCAAACGTTTCCGTACCTAATGGGTAAGTACCTGAAAAGCAGAGTTAGAAGAAAATACTGAAGTAAAGAAGTTTAAAGTCGAAAATATTTTTATTTTTAAAATCCCGATTTTTGGCAAATGCCAGGAATGTTTTTTTACGTGTACTTTTTTTTATTAAAGCTGTGGGTATGTAGTTATATCGATTAATTACTTAATATTTACATTTAAAGCCATTATAAAAAAAATCAAGTAATTTAATTGGTTTGCAATTTATTTGTAACGTATGTTTCTAAGGACCTCGTCATCCTTTAAATGTGACAGTGAATTAAGTGGCCAAATTATTGATATCTAACCTTGTCAAAAAAGTTACTTAAAAATCAATAACATATGTAGGTATGTATGAACGTATGTACATTTACTTGCCATTCATTTCTTTTCCAAAGTTCTACAGGGTGTTGGGAGTGTTGCTAATTGCATGAAAATTTTATTTTCATACAAACTTATTTACTTATTCGGGTTAACAATCATATGGGCCATATATACACTTGTCGTTATTTGTGTGTTTAATGTGTCTGTCGGTTGGTCGGCTGGCTGGCTGTTTTGTTTGTTGCTTTTTTCTTGTTTTTCCTTGCTGAGGCATAATTTTCCTAGGGGACTTGTTTGTTGTTCTTTTAGTGCTTTTAGAAAATTTCCAATTCCTTCATGTATACAATAAATTTGTTGCTTGCGGCATGCAATAATATTGTTTTAAATTACATGGTCATTATTTCCCACACCAAAAGGAGATATGATTGGTATTTTGATTTTGGTTTACCGTTGGTAATACATTAATATATTCGTCAGAAACCGCACTAATTTTATTATATTTTTTAGAATCTAAATAATATATTTATGTACGTCCGTTTGTATGTTAAAAGCACGATAGAGCGGGGTTTAATAAAGCTAGGAAGATGGTATTTGGTGCAGTGTTTCCTTTGGATAATTTAAAGCTTATCACCTTATAAAACCGAAACAGATCGCACAAATTGCCTTGAGAGCCAATATAACCCCACTACAGCAAATTAATATGAGCAATTTTTGGATATGTATAAATTAATATTATATGTACATATTTTTATATATATAATTCGACTGTACGTGTGTATTTGACTGAACTCCTTCTAAACGGCTGGACCGATTTGATTTAAAACCGCCCATACAACTGAAATACATTTTGCTGCATATCTTAGGAACTATTATAGTTAAGGTTTTAAAATTTTGTACGATTAACTCATATTATTTTAGTTATTCACGCCCGGCAGATGGCGCTACAGTCGGTATCTAGGTGATTTAGCTATACTGCAACTAAACGGCTGGATCAATTTGAATGAATTTTTCTGTATGCATTCACACTTACAATACATTCGTTATTTTTTTTTTATTAAAAACCAAAATATTTACTAGAAATAAGTTATATGACAAAACAACGTTTGCCGGTCAAATAGTATATTATAAATTAAATTAAAATTTAACTCGTCGCAGAATTGAGTGTGACGCGCCTACTATTATGGTGCAAACATGCATACATGTTGCTATATGATAACCACAGTCTTGGCCCTTTGACACCTTTTACACTGGTGTTGTGAAGAAAAGTTAAGTTAAGTTTTTTATACCCTTCACCACTGGTGACAAGGTTATATATAAGTTTGTCATTCCGTTTGTAATTTCTTCAATATTAATTTGCGACCCTATAAAGTATATATAGTCGGGATCTTTATAGATAGGGAAGTCGATTTAGCCATGTCCGTCTGTCCGTGTTTATGTTGAATTCAAGTTTACGTAGCTCCCATAGGTCACTTAGGGTTGTATGTGGTATTAAACTCTTGGAAATGCTTTCGAGAAAATCGGTATTGAAAACTGGCTAGATCCATCAATAACTGGCTGAGATATAAGCAAACAAAGATTGTCTCGTTTTTTTTTACTCAAATCATGTCAATCTCATGTCTTTTGGGGAATTTTAAAGAAAAAAAATTTCGATTTTTAAGCAAACAAAACTTTTTTTTTGGAGATTTAAGCAAAAAAAAATATATATTTTTTTTGTTTTTTAACAAAAACAAACACACAGAGAACGTAGTGAAGGGTATATAAGATTCGGTATAGCCGAATATACCGCTCTTACTAGTTTTATATGTATTTTGACATAATTTTACATGAAATAATGTCAAAATACATATACAAAAATTAACGTGAACTTTTTATGAAAAAATGTTGCAGGAGTAGTACTCTGTTCATTTTGTGAAAAACATATGAAATGTATCAAAAGGGCCCTTTTTTTACCCAACTAAAATTTCATACCCCCGATACAACAATATGTTTATTTGATTTTTCAACATTTCTATAGCAAAAAAACATGATTTTATTCCTGAGGCTAACATATTGTTGGTATTACAGTATCGGGGGTTTGAAATTTTAATTAGGTATGTTACATACCGTCGGAAAGGTTAATTTGTCAAGTTTCTCAGTATAAGTTTTATTTTTAAGGTTTTAAAAACACTCGCACATTTTATTTTGCAAAAAAATTTAATACAAATTTTTTTATTTAAAAAAAAATTTATTTTGAAAAGATTGAAAAAATAGCTATCGAAACTACTTTGGACAAATTTTGCTAAGAGCAATAGGTAATAAGTTACATGGATGAGAAAAAACACCTGGTTGGCCAAAAGCTCAAATTTTTACCCCTTTTAACTCATAGAGTTCTTGACCGATCTTGTTGAAAAATTGTCTCTAAGCTACTATTTAATAGGACTAACTATTGTGCAAATTTCATCCCGATCGGAAGACATCGATTTCAAAAGTTGGGCCACTTGACGTGAAATGACCCATATACAACTTTAATATCTTAATAAAAAAAAAATATAGTGAGATCTCTATTAATGCAAATTTTAATAGATTCTCCTTTTTGACAAAATCGTTGCTAAAAACTCCTCACTAACTCAAAAAGAAAACAAACGGCATACTTTATACTTTTGTTAATTTTATTAAATTATATTATGTAGTTGTTAAGCAACATTGTAATCCGTTGGCAATTTCCCTACTTGTTGATACTGAAGAAGTTAGAAGACTTAAACGACATCATATACTTGACTTACCATTTCGTTAATTAATTTATTGTTTATTGTTATTAAAATATAGTTGTTCTGTAAATATTTATCCCATTTAATTCATTTGTAAATCATTATATAAAAAATATAAAATTAGTATGTTAATATGTTGTTGTTCTTGCTGAAGTCCAACAACCAATGATAATATTTCTATATCCAATTTGCTTATTATCCTTAAATGGATAGATTGTAAATAAAATTCATTACGAAAAAAAAAATATGTAGTTAAGGCATATCTTCTTCTTATTCTTCTTCTTGCAATAAGAGTAAATTAAACTTTTATTGTATGAGAATTCCAACTTTTGTTACGAATCTTATATTTTGCTCATAAAAAGTTAAGAATTAAAGCTTTAAAAGAATTTAATATTCCATAAAAAAACTAAAGCTTTCCAACTTGAAATCTGCTGATATTTTACCCATCACTGTCAACATTTGTATCTAGAAAAAATGTATTTAAAGCAATTACATTAGTTGTTGTCCTTGTAAGACCCTATAGAGATAAATGTGTTTATTAAAACATATTCGTACATTCGTTTGTTTATATATTGTAGTTTTTATTTTATAGTTCCAACCCCTTTGTTTAATAGCCAAACGATTGACATCTTTTATAACTTTGCGTACTCTCTTCTTTTCGACTCAACGTTGTGCTGTTTGTGGGTAATCAATAAATTTGCATTTACTAAACTTTGCAGTCTATTAGAATTCTTGCTTTTTTAATGTTAAATTTGTGTTTTTTGCTAATCCATGAACATACAATACAAATTTTGCAATTAAACAATTGACAAGTTGTTGTCTTAATTTTACTGGTATTAACTGCCAGTTTAAAAAAAATTCCCTTATATTGACGTACAAATTCAATTGAATGTCTTATGTATTGACGATAAACTTTTTTAACGTTTTATGCCCACATTTACTGTCAATAGTTAACTATTTGCCTAAACTTAAAGCTTTGAATAAAATATCATTGGTTAAATCATTGCCATTAGTTAACTAATAATAGTGAATTGGGGCATTAGTCTGATTATTAATTACAATAAATATATTAATTGATTTTTTATTTATTTTATTTTAGTTACCTAACAGAATGTTATGATGAATTAGGTACACAGTACAAAGTACCCATCTATTGTCTATCATATCCCATAAATATTGTGAAAGAAGAAAATGGTCGTGACTCACCTGCCGAATTTTCAGAACCTGTTGATGGGGGCACTGAAATTTTCTTGAAACTTAGAATATCTTCGATTATGTCAGATGTAAAATTGCCGGTATATTCCAAAGATACAGTGGGTCAATGTAAAAAGAAATTACAGGTAATTTTTAAGAGATATTTTTACTTTTTTTGTGGTAAATATAACTTGAAGCGTTTTATTTCTATTTTAAGGCTGTGGAAGGTGTTGATGCCTGCTGTCAACGTTGGTTTTATAGCGGTAAACTGTTGGGCGATAAGGTACCCATTGAGGAGTGCAATATACAAAATGGCTACGTTGTCCAAGTCATTGTAAATACAGAGCATTATAACCATGACAATAGCACAAGTATTGCCATTGCAAGCTAGCCAATGTCAGCTGTAAAGAACAATTATCACAGCTATTACAACAACAACAACAACTGCTATAACTTTTCTTGCAACAAAATTGTACAAACCAAATTCTGCATCAACGACATTCAGAGCAAGAACTGCAATTGCAGTATTTCAATATATTTATGTTGCAATAAACCAATCGCAGAAAACTGTAGCATTTCTTGTATTAAATGTAACTATTTAAATGTAAATTTTTGTAATGATCAACACTCGATAAAGTGTATTTGCAATTATAAACGCTGTCGCTATAATGAACAAATTTTAAAATTAAATTTAACAAAACTAAATAAAGCATTTGTTGTTTTTACCACCGTAACTGCCGACGCTGCAGGTGGTAAAAATACGTGTAGAAATTATTTTAAACTTGTAAAAATATCCATTATATCGTTGTTGTTTTAAATTATTTAAAATTTCGTTGCAAATTTGTTGTTAAATTTAAAATTTCAAGTGAATGATTAAATAAAAACAGTTGAACTATATTGAAATCTTCGGAAAATCTGTTTGATATAAATTTAAAAAAAATATATATATATATTTGTTCTATTCGCAACACTATTGGAGTCGTAGGTCATTTCTTTTAAGATCAAACAAAAATTCCACTTTCACTTAGTGGACAGTGGGTTGGTCAACTTACGACTCTGCACTTTTGTTGTGAATCGCACAACTATTTGTATAGGGTTTAAAATTAGAACAGCGAAACAAATTAAAATTTATGAAATACTAAAAAGAAACACATTTTTTGTACATTATATTAATCTTTTTATATTAATCTTATTTTCATTTATAAATAATAAATCTTTTTTTTTAAATTTATTTTATCTTTATCTCTAATACAAATATTATTTTGTTGTTTATAGCAATTAGTTAATTAAAAAAAAAGAAAAAGAAAAAAAGAAAAAAAAATTGAAAAATTAATAAAATTTGAATAAAAAACAAAATTTTAACTAATTTTAAGTGCATGCAAAGATGTTTAATTTGAAATTAATTTAATAATAAACTTTTTAATTTCAATAATTTAAATTTTTGTATTAAAACAACCAGCAACAACACAATACATATATTAACCCTCTTTGAACCA
>NDXZ01018852.1:0-20597 GCA_003055125.1 Paykullia maculata
GACCATACTCAACCATGCTTTTTCTCTGGGTGTAGAAAATGTTCTATGTGTATATATGTACTTAATTTAAATAAAACTTACAATTTTATTTAATGTAAAAAATCCCCATGATTTCTTTTTTTAAAGAATACCTTTACTTAATAATTAACTTTAAATAGGAAGTTTGAAATAAATTCCTAATGTATTACTTACAAATTTCTGATGCAGTCTGTGTAAAAAAATCGTTGAACTATAAGTTTTACATTTTCAAAAAGTAAATATTTTAAACTGTATTAAATTTTTAAATGATCGATTTTCAAGTTTTGTTTATATTAAATTGTGCAAGTCATTTTTTAAACTATTTTTAACTTGTTTTAAGTTTATCGATATTTTGACAGTTCCTATTTTTAGCAAAGTTGACTGGTATGGGATAACAAAAGATTTATATGATGCATAGCCATAGACTCTATTTATCAATTCAGGACAATATATTTTTCCGTAGTAATATTTGTCGCAAGAAAATCTAACGTTAAGTTTTACAATTAGCATAACTTTAACAGTGTCTATACTGATTCGATTGACAAAACCAAATAAACCGGAAAAAATATAACAATCAGTACTAAAAAAAAAAATCAGTACAAATCAATACACAGATTTTTAAACAGAACACCTGATGAAAAATCAGTACATGTCCATGAATCAGTACGAATGGTCAGCCGACATAAGTGACCAATTATCCGCAGCAAACAGAGCGTACTTATGACAGAAGAAAATATTTGCATCAAAATAAGTCTCCAAATCATGCAAATTAATGTATACAAGAGTATAATTACGCATGCGAGAGAGACATGGTCCATGGCAACAAATGACCAACATTGTCTTGTTTTTGATCAAAAAATGCTTCGCAAAATTTTTGGTCCATTTCGAAAGGCGAACGGTGTTTATGTCCAAAGTCCCCTTTGCATTTGAGGTGACGATATGTACAATGTATATACATACATATGTATGTATGTACACACAATTTTATTTTAGAAAAATTATGATGTCTGGTCCTATATGCATAAAATTACTTGACTTAAAATACATATAGAGAGAAAACTCAACAAATGTAAATTATTTTTAGTTTTTTTCTAACAATTTAATTTGTTGTCTTGTTGCCAAAAATTAAAAGGCACCTTAAATGCAAAAAAAGCCCTTTAATAAAATGCAAATTTCTATAAAAATATATGGTTTTTTTTAAATCATTTAGTTTCACATCTTCTATGGTCTTTGAGTTATTATATGTAATTTGGCTGTGCTAATCCAAGTGTAACGCCCAACTTTACACATACGTACATACATATATACTAAATACTTACATATAAACATACATACAATCCTATTGATGCGGCTGTTGGGCGTTATTTTCTTGTTTGCTTTATTTTTAAATTTTTGGTGTATTGTGTAACTTAAATAAAAAAAATTGCAATAAAAATAATTATAATAGTATGTATGTAGGTATGTATATGTATAAAGTTGTTTGTGTTCTGGTAGACATTTTGAGATGCTTCCTTTTACAGTGCCAAATTGATGCCTGCACTACCGTACAAAATCTTTTACACACTTGTTAACTTGCCTTCTTAAAATATTTCACAGTCTATAAGAAATAATAAGTTTTAGTGACATGTGTTCATTTTTATTAAAAGCGAATACAAAATAGAAGTTTTTTCTTTTAACATGTATGTACCTATATACATATGTATGTAATTTTAAATATAAAACAAGTTCGTACAATATTGCTGTTAAATGTGGCATAAAGTTGAAATACTTAATTTTAATTTCAGAATAAAATATGGTTTTGGTAAAACACAGACAAGGATTTAGGAAAAATATGTCGCAACAGATGCTACCCAAGCAAAATTTTTAGTTTTTAAGGATCAGGTCCAAACTTTTAAATTTATTAATTAATTTTTGTTTTTTTATTAGAGTCTTCTACCGTTATGGGACATAAACAATTTTTCAATTCATCGAAGGCTTCTAAAACAGATTTTGTATGAAAAACTTGTTTGATAAACCTGTGATAAAATAAAAAAATCGTTTATGAATTAGACCGTTATTGTTATTGTATATTGTTACAGGAAATACATTTTCTAAATTTTTTTATTTCCAGAAAACTATAATTTTTTTCTTCATACACTTACATAAAATTTTCGAATGTCTCTTGATTAGAATATTGAGAAATTTTTCCTTTTTTTTTTTAATAAAATATTTTTAAAGAAGCCTTTTTAAAAACATAATATTTTCGGAAAATGTTATAGATATATGTAATTAACTGATATATTATATTAAAAACTTTATTCATATGATATATAAAATTTAAACTTAGGGCACAGCTTGGCATCACATTTTACATATTTAGATGTTAGCACAAGCCACTAGTGGTGAGTAGTTATAATTACCAAACATGTGTTTTTTGTTTATTATTTTTAATTCTGTTTTTACTTTCGTTTTTATTTATAAAAAGCGTTGCCAAACAAATTTATTTTAATTAGACTTAGTGCTTTTTTTGTTAGATAATGTTTCGTTAGAAAAAGTGCAAGATTGGCGTGTTAAACTAAAATCATATGAAGTCAAAAATTTATGTTTATCACCTCATAAAGTAAAGCTAATAAAAAAGTAAAAAGTAAAGGAGGTATGATGGCTTTGGCCTAAGCTATTTATATTAAGCGTAGCCTATGAACGTAAATATATCATATTAACAAATGTTCTTTCTTTAATAGCTGGCATCACTGCATGTTGACGTGTTCTTAGAAGTAGAACTGATCTAAAAGTAGATAAACAAATAGAAAAATCAAAACTATAAAATTGGTTAATAAATAAAGACAAGCATATAGAAAACATTGTGTGTTAATGTGAAAAATTAAAAAACAAGTGGGTGTTTTGTTTGTAATCATGCAAACTCAATAATACAGAAAGAGTATTTTCTTTACACCTTTGAAAGTGTGTTTATTTTATGCCGGCATTTGTTGTGCTATTAGGTGGATAGCTCCTTTGTCAACAACAGGTCACCCGCATATATTTGTTGTCGTCAATGTGATAATTAACAAAAAATTTTGAGACACATATTTTAGATATTTTTCGGCCTGGCACTATTCTCGTACAAACATTTACTTAAAATAGACGTCACATTTGGCAAAGAAATATTGGACAAAATACAAAACACAATTATTTGTTGTGATATATAAATTTTTTAATATGCGTATGTATGCACATACAAACATACGTGCACGGAGATTTTATCTACTATGTACTTATATACAAACATATATATAGATCGGTTCGTGGAATTTTTAAAATTATGTAATTGTTGCAATATTTAAACAAAAAATTAACTAAAGTTGTAAAAAAGGATTGTGTATTTATCTATTAATTCAAAATGGATTTGTTGCTATTTTTAACGGCTGCATTCCATCTCATCTATACCCCATTTACAAAAGTGGAGGAAAGCTTTAATCTACAGGCCATGCATGATATTTTATACCTACGCCACAATTTTACAGAGGTATGTTACTATTTTACAAAAATTTGTTGGTTTTTTATTTTTGCAATAAGTAATTTTTTTTTTATAAATAGTACGATCATCATGAATTTCCTGGTGTGGTGCCACGCACTTTTTTGGGCCCTTTATTTATATCGATACTATCGACCCCCTTTATTTTACTATTTGAAACCATTAAGATCAACAAATTTTGGGCGCAATATGTAGGTAAACATAAACACGCAAATATTTAAAAAAAAACTGTTAAATTGTAGTATTGAAATGTTAACGAATGTATCCAACATAAATTTTAATGCATAAATGCAAACATACATATCAACATATTTAGATATTTTTAGAACTAATATAGGTATATACATATACAATGTATATGTATATATAAGTGTAGTTCATACCGCATTTTGTTGTCGTTAGTTGGTAAATTCCTTTTACATTTGGTTGCTAAATTTTTAGTTTGATAATTTTTCGACAATAAAATTTTTTGCAATTTACCGAGTAACAAGTCCAACTCCACTATTAAAAATATTTTTTATAGCAACTTAAACAACATTTTTTTTTATATTTTTCTGAATTTTTTTAAACATGTTATTTCTTTATTTTCATGAATTTAATTTTTTTTAAGACTTTCTTAGTAAATTTTTGGTATATTAATATTAGGATTTAAAAACATTATCTTATTATACCTAGAACAAATTTTCATATATGTATGTACATATGTGTGTATGTATATATTTCTTTCAAAAGTTAAAATTATTTCTATTTGTGAAGTTTTTCTATATCTATGTATTCTGTTGTTGAAAAATTAGCAAACAAAAATTTTTCTATTTATTTTTATATACAAAAAAATAGGTAAATTCTATTAAAAGTAGATTTTTGGAGACAGTTTTCATAAAATCCTTTTTTAATAAAGTTTATAATATACATATGTTGGATAAACAAGCGTTCATTTTTAATAAAATAATTTTTGCTAACAACATTTTATTTGAATTCAAAATGCAAACTTTTTAGTGCGATTAATATTAGCCGCTGCTGTAACGGTAGCCTGGACTAAATTTAGAAGAGTGATAACCAAATTGTATGGATTTAATGTAAGTCGTTGGTTTAGCATTATAACTTTGACGCAATTTCATTTTATATTCTACATGAGTAGAACTCTTCCCAATACAATGGCCCTGCCCATAGGTAATAATGAATAATATTAAAAAATAAATAAATTATTAATATTTTAATTTTTATTGCAGTTTTTTACGCCTTGGCTTACTGGTTAAATGGTCAACTTAAACCGTTCATTATATGCTCTGGCATAGTCATATTGATTTTTCGTTTCGAATTGATAATATTTTTGGGTCTACTCTTGCTGGTCGATTTACTATTTCACAAAATAACTATAGACAGGTGTGTAATTTATTTTTCAAACTTAGTTAAATACTATACTTTTATAAATTTGTATGTATATTAGGATTTTAAAAATAGCTTTACCTGCTGCTTTAGTAATTTTAACTACTTCAATAGTAGTGGATTCGTTCTTTTGGAAGCGACTATTATGGCCAGAGGGTGAAGTTTTATGGTACAATACTGTCCTAAATAAAAGCTCTGATTGGGGTGTATCCTTTTTGAAAACGATTGTTTATTTTATAAAATATAACTATGGAAAATTAAAATATTTTTTGTATAAACTTGGTTTCCTTTAACAGTTTTAATTTTTATAGACCTCTCCTTTTTTGTGGTACTTTTATTCAGCTTTGCCAAGAGCAATAGGTGCTTCCTTATTATTTGTTCCTTTAGGCCTTATAATAGAACGCCGCATAAGGCCTTTAGTTTGTGCAGCTTTGGGATTTGTTTTAATCTATTCGATATTACCACATAAAGAATTACGTTTTATCATTTACGTATTTCCCGTTTTAAATTTAGCAGCAGCCACTGCTTGCCAAAGATTGTAAGTACAAATTTAAAATTTGTTATTTAAACTGTTGTTAATAAATTTTCTATAATTTTTTTTCTTAAGCTGGCAAAATAGGGAAAAATCCTTATGGCATGGCTTTTTATCCTTTTGTGCTGGTGGCCACTTACTAGCAAATATTTTGATAACATTATTTTTACTAGTTGTCTCGAGTACAAATTATCCTGGTGGTGTGGCTTTAAGAAATTTACACAACTTAGAATCTCAGACAGAGAATGCTTCCGTGCATATATCAAATTTGGCGGCACAAAGTGGTGTTACTAGATTTTTGCAAATTCGAAATGATTGGAGGTGAGTTTAAATAATGTTTTCCCTAATTTTTTTAATTCAAAATACAATTAAGCATTAAGCAATTAAATAAAAAATTTGGTTGAATCTTCGTTTATATTTTTAATATGTATGTATTTATGCTGTACGTTATGATTTTAACGTAATAATAAAAAAGCCAAGGGGTTATTGATCCCAGGCGTTTTCATAAATAAGTATTCGATAAAAATTTATTGAAAAAGATCTTATTCGGAAAAAATTTGGGGTTTCAATGTTTATCCAATAATTTTTTTTTAGAATAACAACTTTTCTATAAAAGTGTATTCCATGTAGTTTTCTACTTTACCAAATAGGTTCATCTAAAAAAGAGTTTTGGCTCATAGTATAAACAAGATATCACGATTTTGTTGATTTTCCTTTTAATTTTTAAGCTAAATATATATATATATATATATATATATATTTTTAAATATCCCTTTGTTACAGATATTGTAAAAACGAAAATATAAATTATACCAAAGAGGATACAATGCAATACACTCACTTGTTAATGGAGACGAAGAATAAGTTCAACACCCAGTTATGGTCATCTCTACAAGAAGACTATGAAACTTTGGAGTTTATAGACTGTTTTAATAGCATAGGAATACAATACAATTCAATAATGCCAGTTAAAGTTAAAACTAAACCCTGTTTGGCCATTTTAAAAAGAAAAGACAAATCCAAAACAAAAAACGTAACTAAAAAAGAAAAGAAACGAACCAACGAAATTTCGGATAATAAAGAAACCGCAGGAGAAACTAAAAGGTCCAAGAAAAAAACCAAAGAAATTTTAACAGAAATAGTGGAATTGGTGTTGGAAAAAGATGAGAAAAATATAGAAAACGTAAATTTTAAGAAAGTAAATTCTGCTCAAGAATTTAATTATGATATACAAAATCTCACTAAAGAAGATAATTTAACCGATAATTTTAAAGTGTTGCATCAAAAAGAAAGTGCACCTCAAGTAAGCCAACTATATTTCACAAAACTTTCAAGTCATGATATAAGTTTTGACGACGATGCCATTGTGTCTACTGTAGAATCACATGAAGATTTGCCGCCTCACTCAGAAGAAACGAATGAATCGGCTCTGGTCTATAAAGAAATTAATTTCCAAGAACTTCACAATTTAGCTTTAGGGCAAGTCAATCCTAAGACACGAACTACAAAACTAAAAATACGCAGAATTATTGAACAACACTTTCAGGCCAAAGGTAAACATATCGAAAACGAATCTAAAGAGCAAAAATACAACCGCGTTCATACGGCAACGACGACAGCAAGGCAATCTGTGAAAGCCTTCATTAAACAGGAACGTATTAAAGAAATGATAGAGCAAATTTCCACCATGGATTTGACAAAAATGTGCAATTTGGAAAGGGTCTCTACTAAAGATTGCCTTAAGTTAGTAATTGATAAAATTGACGAGGAATATGGTCATACTGGCACAACCAGCTAGTTAAGTTAGGGTGTGTGATTGAAATAAATACGACCTGGCAGTGTTTTTAAAGGTTAAGTGACACCATGTTTTATTAAGTACTAAAAGTAATAATTTATAATAAATTTTGTTAAGAAATCATAAATGTTGCTTGCTTTTTTTTAGTCAATCACATAGCTTCCCACCATGAACACGAAACTTAGGAAACAACCCAATCCTGTCAAACTTAAAGTAGTGTAGTACAATATTTTGTCTTTACTGCCTCCTTTAAGATGTATTGGCAAACCGTTTTTCTCTTGGAAAATTTTTTGTGCACGCGCTAGGCCGGCCGGAATTTTGTTCTTACTGCTGCTGCACGGCTGTTGCATACTTTGGCTGGAAAGCATAATCGTTCTAGTGGTACGCACCAAAGGCTTAAAAAAAATTGACATTATTTTTAATTTTATTTCTTGCAATATTTTGTCTTAAGAGTTAGTGTCTTTGCCGATGTCTTTATTAAAGTCGTGGTCGATGAGTTTTTGTTTTGGCATTGTGTAAAATTAACGAAAAAGACAATATAACCTTAATGGAATCTTTGTCGTATTGGATTCTTTTTCGCCAGTTATAATATTTAAATAATTTATTTACGATTAGTTTTCAACGCGACAACGACACTTGCAATTAAGCTTATTATTAATAAAAAATAAAAATAATTACCCTCATTGACCGTAGTAACATCTTTCTCAATATCTTCGCTTAATAATTTTTTTAAAAATCAAAATAAGCTGATTTGACAATTACGTATGTATGTATATGTGGTATTTTTTTTTTTTTTAGACAGAGTGTTTGTTTTAATCAAAGCATACTGAATATGTACATACATACATGGCAACATACATGGTATAATTGTACCGTGTGTACATATTACGAAAATTTGTACATAAGTATAAAAATTGTGATTTTTTTTCTATAAATTTCTTCTAAAATATTGCACCAAACGCTATGATTTGATTTTAAGCGATAATAATATTTGTTAAATTATTGATTGTCCTTCGCAATGTTAAAACAACTAAAAAATCCTAAAAATCAGTAAAATCAATAAGTTAAGTTAAATACAAAAAAAACGACAAATTTAAAAAATCTATTTCGGCTGTGCCAAATTTTATATACTCTGAGAAAACTTGATTTCAACAGACGGACATGGCTAAATAGACTTCCCTATTTATAAGGATTCAGAATGTACAATGTATATACTTTGTAGAAATTACAAACGGAATGACAAATGACTACTATAAAAACATGCTAAAATAAAAAAAATCGAATAATCGTAAAATATCCTTTTTTTTTCGTATTTTTGTGTTTTAAAATTGTTTCTCTTATTTTTTTATTTTTTTTATTTTTATTTCTGTTTCAGGTTTTTCTACTGCTTTATTGTGCAGCTTTCGTTTGTACATATGTATGTAAATATTTTATATCTTATTGTATAGAAGTATTTGGTTTTGCTATAGAAGCATTTGCTAGAGAAAGAGTCAAACAGTCTCTCCTAATATGTAAGTCGCCAACAGTAAACTTAGGGTACTCTCTCATGACCTTTCCCTTTTAGCCAAGTTTTGTATTGTTTAATGCTTTTAGATAATTATAGTAAAATCTGTACAATATCTTAAGCACATTACGCTGAATAAAAAAGGAATATAGAAGAAGTACATTTATGTACGCGCTAAGTAGTTAAAAGGTAATAAGCGTTCAAAGTTGCACTAACACAAACAAAAACCCAGTTTGGAATGATTTAAAATTAACTATCTCGAAGTCAAACGTTTTAAGATGAGCAATATTTAAGATTTACATTGACATATTTTTCAAATAACAACAATATTTAATACTTTTTTAAACGCTTGGCTATTTATTGAAATTTAAGCGTTTGTTTTTCTAACTTTAAATTACATTCAATAAAAACTCATTTTATATTGTCTTCATTTATTTTAGGATTTATTAAAATATAATAATATTATTATTGAATTTTCATTACTTATGTATATTCAAAAAATAGTTAAAATTAATATACAAAAGTATTATGAATATTTGAATTTTAAGATTAAAAAAAAATTAAAGAAGAAAAAATAATTAAAAATAAACGAAAATATAGATATGTACAAACAACAAAAACAAAAATTTTAAGAGGGTAGGGATTTTAGAAACTGTAATCAGTTTCTGAGGGTTTGATAACATTAAAAAATTTTAATTAATTGTAATTAAAATTTAAGGTTAAGTTTCATTCATATTTTCATATTTTGTTTTGTTAATATGTATACAGAAATTTTTAATATATAAATTAATTTGTATTTGCTACTCAGTGGGATCAGCAATTGAATTTGAAGCTGCTGATGGTATTGCTGATGCTACAGCTGCTGCTGAAGTCGTAGGTGCTAAGGACTGTGATGTAGACGATGTTGTCGCTGTGGGTGCTTCATTATTAAAGTCTTGTGTGGTTTCTATTTTAGTATTAGAATTAGGTGTTGCTGGGGACTTTTCAGACTGTGTGTTAGATGTTTCATTTTCAACTATTGTTGGTGGCGCATTTTCATTTAATGGTTCAGCGACATTTCGTTCTTGCTGCGGATTATCTTGATTTCGCTGCTGTTGGTTTTCCAAACCGCGTCTGCTGTACATGATAAAACCCAAAAGTAGTGTAAGTATCGTTATCATATACAAATCCCAATTGGCGGCAATGTTTTCATCCAAGTAAAAAATAAGTTTATAGGGGGACTAGAAAAAGAAAGACAAGGCATTAAAGTTACGACAAACGTGGAAAAATTGAATGAAGTTTTCTGTTACCTCTTTAACCGATTCGATTTTAGCCAATAATTGCAATTTTAACAACGCTATTGCAACGGGCACTTTAGCATCAGCATTTGTCACGGCCGCTAAATCATACTGACGTTTAGCTAAATGCCAATCTTTTTTCATGCCCAAGCCTTTTTCGTGCATGTAGCCCAAATTAAACATGGCCTGGGCATTGTACTGCTGTTCCGAGGCCTTGCGATACAAAGCTGCAGCCATTTCAAAATCGATATCTGTACCCCAGCCATAGTAGTAATAATCACCTAATTTTACTTGGGCTGCTGAGTAGCCTTGAGCAGCAGCACGTTTCCAATAGTAAAATGCTCTTATAAGTTCTTCATTGCGATCATGAAAAATAGTAACATCACCACGATCCAATAGATAGGCAGCATTACTTTGGGCCACTTCATAGCCTATTTCAGCGAGGAGAGCATATTTCACGAAACCTTCATTGACTCCATTATTTTTGTAATTATTATAAGCTTTCATCAGAATTGAACTCCAACTGCCACGTTCGGCAACATTTTTAAAGAACTATAACAAAAATGCATTAGTTTTTTTTTTGTGTAGATTTACTTTCTCTTCTCTTACCTCCACAGCCGCAGCACAAGAACGCAATATACCAATACCATGGGCATGCATAATACCCAAATTATAGTAGGCCAAAACATGACCAGACTGTGAGGCCAAGTTAAAATATTTTAAAGCCAATTTATAATCAGTTTTAACTCCATTGCCAACTAAAATATGTTACAAATGATAAAAAGAAAGCACTTAGAATCTATAATACGAATATCTCTACAAAAACTTACCAAAATACATCATGCCCAACTGCAACTGACCATCTACCCAGCCTTGATCAGCAGCCATAGTAAAATAGTTTAAAGCCTTCAGAGGGTCTTTGGGAACACCATAGCCGTTTAAATACATTACACCCAAACCGCTTTGACCCACAGGATCACCCAAATTAGCGGCTTTAGAAAAATACTAAAAACGCAAATAAATAACGAATTCAGTTCATTAATAATTCATTTCAATTTCAACAAAAACTTACCTTAAATGCTGTTTCATTATCCGCTTTTATATGCTCACTGCCCTCTAAATAAAGTTTACCCAAGAAGGCGTAACCTATGGCATTGCCAGCATTTGCGGCCAATGTAAAATATTCCAAAGCTTTCAGATGATCCTGTTTAATTGCTTTCCCTCCCTGATAATAAAGTTGCCCTAGACCAACCTGAGACTGAACATCGCCCTTATCTGCCAAAAGTTGGTAATAGTCTACAATTTCAGTTTCTTGACTACCGGGATTTTCAGACTCATCTAAGAGTCGAACACGATGTACAAGGGGACCGCTGGAAAATTTTATATTGCCAGCAACTTTTCCTGCTACATTCCTATAGTATGATAAGGATTTTTCGCAACTAGCTGGCACATTAATGCCAAATGAATACCGATAACCCAACGCCATTTCAGCCATTGATTCTCCGTCAAGAGCAGCCAAAGTTAGGTGTATTAAAGTCAAAGGTTGACTTACATTTTTACCACCCACTCCCACAGAATAGAAAAAAGCAAGACCCTAGAAAAAATTAGAATTTAAAAACAATTACTTTATTGGTTAAATCATTTTTTATCTGATTTTTCAAAAAATATTGTTTTTCTAGCATTTTTTTCCAAACTGGTTTTGTATATAGTATATACATATATACATATACTACCTACATACATACATATGTATCTACATGTATATTTTTCTCTCACTTACCAAATGAGCAAGGGCCAAACCTTCTTTAGCCAATTCGTCAAATTCGGAAGCCACAAATTCAAAATCTAACTCCATGTTTTGACCTAAAACACGCATCCAAGCCAAAGCAGCACGGGCTTTGCTATGTTTCATTTCAGCAGCTTTGCGCAGCAGTGTTTGAGCTACCCGCTGATCCGAACTTGGACCATTAAGTATTTCCATAGCTTTTTCAAACATACTTTGAGCTATAAATTACACAAAAATAGATAGGTATAACAGATTTTTTGTTTAAAATTTTCGTAATACCCTCAATTTGTTCTGGTGTTGGGTCAACCACTTCGATCGGTTCTTTTTTCGCTTCGATCGTTTCGATTTGCTCTCGTAGTTTGTTGCGCACCATCTCCCCATTCCATAAACGTTCCAAGAAAGCTAAGTGTAAAAGTCTAGTCTTGGCTTCTTGCTCATCGAGGTACTTTCGATTTTTATTGATTCTGTCGTTAAAATCGTAAGCATTTGTTTTAACATTATCCTCCTCGGTAGCAGTAGTCTTAGTTGACGTTTCTGACGAAGAGTCTACGGTCTCCTTAGCTTCGCTACTAGTCACTTGTGGTCCTTGTAATTCAGCCACCACAGACTGCATAAGCAGTAAAATTGCAACGGCCGTAAATAAACTTAAATTCATATTGATCGTAAATTATTCTGCCAACATAGAATATAACAAAAATTTTAGTTGATTTTCCAAAATAAACAAAATTAAATTGGCAAATTAGATTTAATCACTTGAAAATGTTAGTGCTTTATTTTAATTCGATTTATTGTTTCTTTCCTCGATGACTGACTGCGTGTCTCTTTGGTGCATTACATTAAATAATATTTGGTATATCGTACAGCTTACTGCAGTGGTAAATTACCTGTTCCTTTAAATAAAATCTTTATATTTTTACTATTAAGCATTATTTTTAGTTGTACTTGCTAACTACATAAAATTTCTTCTGATAGTAATTATTTTCCAAAGTTTTTACACGTAAGATGATACAAGGAAGCTTAATTGCGGCCTTAATTTAATTGGTAATTAATTTGAACTAGTACTTAAATCGAATAATACCTTTTTGTGCAACACTGAGTTTGTTTACAAATATTCAATTAAGAACATGAAACAAAGAAGAATGTAACCATGGGTAAGGGAAAAATATGACGACTGCTATAGTACAGTTACAAAGTGAAGTTATGTGTAGTATGAAATAGGAAAATTTTTAGTTGTATGAACATATATAACTAGTTTATCCCAAAACACAGACAAGTGTGCCTGGGTCCCGAATAGCTTTGTTAATCCGTATGTGTACGAAATGTTTAACATTTTTGGCTCTAAAATATTTTTGTGATGGGATTGTGAGTATCTTTTTACACACGATCATGTATGTTTAAGAGCAAAAAATTCTCACTCACGCCCATCTCTAAAATTCTCCTGTAAAAGAGTAAAAAGTGTACTTACGGCCTTTTGGATTTTAGGTGACGATATGTAAAAATAGACGGGTGTACCTTGTTTGACATGTACTGTACTGAAATTTATTGCATTGTATTAATTTACAGTTAACTTTGTGAAAAGTTTGTAACGCCCCTTCGTAGGGAATAAAGCAGTTTTCGCGTATTTGTTATATTATATTGATATACATAGGTTAAAAAAAAATCAGAGTCTGGTAGCTTAAAATTTAAAAATGAAAAAAGCAAAAACAAATCTATTGTGGTTTCTTTATGAACTGACATTCTGCATACGCTAACCTCGAACATCCACTCAAATATTAATTTTCAATCAATTTTGCAATAGTTCAATAGAAAAAACAAAGTAAAAAATAAAATATCCATCGCCCAATCGTATAAATAAAATTAGTCTAAAGAAAAAGCAAAAAGATGTCCGAAAACAATGGTGAGTAAATAAATAAAATGCAGCAATCTGCTAATAAGAAAAAACAAGTGTAAAAGAGTGAGGAAAAGTCTGGCAGACGGGTCTCTGCGAATGAGAAAAGCAGGATGAAACCAAAAGAAAAATATTTCTTAAAATAATGGAAAGGGACACAATTTATAGTTTGTTTATAAACGTTTCAGATAATTCAAATGAATCGAACAGCATGGGCAGTGATTCCATACTACAGAGTTCTCGTCTAACTGGTGGCGGTAGCGTTGGTGGGAATCCGGTTTTAAGAGCCGGTGTACTACGTCCATCGGTGCTGGGACCGTCTAGATTGGGTTCTGCTCTGTCGCATAACAGCACAACAAATAATGTGACGTCATCAAATGATACAAGTGATGTGTCAGCAGAAGCTTCCGGTGGTTGTGTGGGAGCTAGAAAAATGAAAGGAGCTGTTGCTTCTGGCGAGAAATCAAATGAAAAAACTGGTAACCCTTTTTTGAAAGAACATGGAGACGAAGAAGAGAGCGATAGTGATAAACAAAACGTTCACTTAGTTGGCAAAGGTGACGACAACAGCGAAAATAATGAAGAATCTGATGAACGTCCGGATCCTTTGTCATTGTTGCGTAAAAATGGTATGGAACGTTCCAATCTCTTTGCTGCAGCCAAAAGTTCCATACCTTTAGTGGAGAAATCAGGTTTTGTTTTTGGACAAAATGTACATGAACGTGTTGTTGGAGTAAGTAAAAAATAAAATAACGTAAACAAATATTACTAAATGTTGCCTAATTTTAGGAAAATTTAAAATCGGATTCTACCACTACCGCTGACAAAAATGAATCTTCAACATCCGCTTCAGGAGAAGGGTTATTATTTTCTAATGTTATACAAAATGCGGCAGCGGCAGCAAAATCATCAGAAGGTTGTGACTCCGCGTCGGGCAAAGAAGTCAACACCGAAGTTAAAAGCCTTACCGAAGTAGCAAGGGAATACGAAGAGAGTCGTGCTCAAAAACGTAAATACGAAGAAGTTGAAACATTTACGGGTGAAGAAAATGAAGTCAATATTGTGGATGTAAGTTTTTTTTTAATTCAGTTAAATTTTTTATTTTGGAATATGTTTTAAAAGAAGCTTTGTCAGTATTTAAGCATTTGAAAAAAATTCGACTAAAAGCTAAAGTTTTGTTTTAGTATATTTTATTAATTTATATAAAGTAAACTAAAATGGCCACTTACATGCAAATAACACATTCTAATTATAAGAATCTTAAACCTGTTTGATTTTTCAGTCATAGCCCTAAAATTAATATTTCAAATCCGTGCAAAATTGTAATTACATTTTAAACTAAATGCAATTAATGAATTGTAAAATTCTTCAAAATTAATTTATTTGAAATTTAAGCATTGTTCTATTTAAAGAAAAATTGTGGTTTCCATATATGAAGTTTTTTTTTGGTCGAAAATTCCAGTGTAATTTCTACAGCCAATAACAATCATTTTATTTTTTTTATTGCAGTTAAATTGTAAGTTATTTGCTTTTGTTAATAGCAATTGGGAAGAACGTGGTCGTGGCAGTCTACGCCTAAATGATTCTAAAATTGAACATGAATGTTCCCGTTTGGTATTTAGAACAGCCGGTAATTTACGTTTGTTACTTAATACCAAGGTAATTATACATACATAAATGTTCTTTTTAATTTTTAATATATAATATGTATGTACATTTAAATAATTTCTTGATTTTACGTTTTATTTCAGGTTTGGGCTGGTATGGTTGTTGAACGTCCTAGCCAAAAATCTCTGCGTCTAACTGCCATGGACAATACAGGCAAAATAAAAATCTTTTTAGTTATGGCACGTCCCGTTGAAATTAATCAGTTGTACGGTGCTCTTGTGGAACGCATAGATAAACGTAAAGTTTCTCATCCTGATGAGCTATTATGTGCTGACAGCAGTAACAGTGGTGAACACAATACTGATGACGTTAAAAATGGTTCGGCCAAACATCTGGCTGACGAAGCTGCCGGAGTAGCTGAGCCCGACCACGATGATTCCACTGAACTCAAACCCAAGAAAACTTTACTCTCCGTAGACGAAACATCAGCAAATGTAAAAAAGCATAAAGAAGAAACATTCAATAATTAATAAACGAAACAATAAATTTCAAAGTTTAATTTACAATCATTTTAAATTTATATAAGTATTTACATGCATAATTTTTTATTCAGTGTAATTATAATTTTCTTCTTACGTTCTACATGTGTTGTTCCAATTTATTATTTTCCCCTGTTCTGTAAACTGAATTATGAAAGAAACAGTTGATATTTAATATTTTCAGTCTTTTTTCATACATTTTTAATAAATTACATTTCATTAAAAAATGGTTTAAACAACATATTACAAAAAAAGCAAATAATTTTTTTATATGAAAAAACTGTCTTTTAAGACTACGATAACTTGCTATAAATTCTCGTGGCATTTTTACAAAATTTTTTAATTGCGCTTTAAATTTTTTATTAGAACTTAACTTGAAATACAGCAAAACGTGAGATTTAGAGAGCACGAAATTTGTAGATATTCGGTTTTGTTATATCATTTGTTTTAAAATTGACTTTGTTTACAGAACAGGGAGAAAATATATATTTTTTTCAATTTTCTTTTTATAAAAGTTTTATAGTGATTTAGAAAACGAACAACCTTAAGAAAATGATTTTACCATTTAATTAATAATGATAATCAAAAATGATCAACACAAATAATAATTTTGTTTGAAGATTAAAAAAAGAAAATAGCAAATAGGTCCTTGCTATTATCATACACTCCCTCAATAATTGAAAATTATTTGTAAACTGAATTACGTTCATATAAAAAAAAATCTATGAAAAACATTAGATTTTTTATTCAAAATAATAAAAATTGATTAATTATTAAATCATTTTATATATAGAATTATAGATATTATAGTTCTCTTTTTTATAGTACACTACATAACATACATACATATTTGCATACATTATAGGTCAGTCATATAGAAAAGAAAAAGAAACACGAATTGTCTCATCCTTAAAATTAAAATAAATATAAAAAAACAATAAAGAAAAAAAATCAAGTTTAAAATGTAATACAAATTATTATTATGTTTGAAATTAAAAAATTTTACCAATTTTTGCGCATTGTGTTCCTTATGATACTTAAAATTGTTGGTTTTATTTAGAGGGCAAATTTATTTATTTTTTTTAAATTTAAGGCGGATCCCAAAACGAGTAAGTTGTAGTTTTTGTCTAATCGATAAATTCAATTTTTAATGTCTGTACATACAGTGGTGGTCTCCTAGTTAAAATATTTGTATTAAACTACATATATGTATGTATGTTTTTAATTTATAGTTAAACTAGCTTGGATCTGGTATGCTTCGCTAACCCAAACAGGTTATTTAAAGTTTTCCCTTTTTCTACCACGTACATTTTATTCAAATCGGACTAGTTTTTATTTAGCAGATATACGGTTACCGATTTTTCCCTTTTTTACGCTCTAAATATTTGAATTTCCAAAAATCCTTTCTTAGTGGATCTTTACAACAGGAAAGTCGAAAATTCAAGTCTCTATCCGTTTGGGCTGTGCGATAATGAATCAGTCACGTTGCTATTTTATATATAAGTATAGAGAGATACATATAGCTCATTTACTAAAAGAACGTCATAACTAAAAAAACTAGTTTTGCAGAAACTGAGTTTAAAGTTTTTAATTTACATACAACTCAGTGGAAATGTTAAAAAGTTATCTTCTATCATTTCATATCATATCATTTGTATGAATTTTTTACACAATATAAAGCATGATATAGTGAACAATTCTGCATCACTAACTCCAAAATTAAGATTAAGACCCCAATATACAAAAATATCGACAAAGCACTGGTTTACAGCAGCTAGAAGTCAAAACATGCCTATTTCTGAAGCAATTTTAAAAGAAATGGCAATGGAGTTTGCAAAGCTTTATTGTGATTAACAGTTTATGGCAAGCACAGGTTGACTTGATAAATGGAAGCAGACTGGCATTAGCGTTGAAAAAAAATAACTTACAATTCTTTAACTCGAAGTCTGTGAGAAACTTTTTACAGCAATAGTGCAACAGTAGTACTAAATAAAGTCTATGACGGAAATGTTTGTCATGTTACTCACTCGCAACGTTTATCTTGCAAAAGTTAATTCCGTCTCGACACACTGTTATAAAGGTGAAGAAAAAAATTAAGTTATAGTTGGCAGCGTATGATCAATATTAAATTTTTATTTTATAGATGAAAATTAAGTTATAGTTAACAGCGTCTGATTAACATTAAACTTTTTATTTTATAGATGGCGTATGATTTATAATAATTTCCTCCTATTATATATTAATCAGACGTAAATATTTCTTGTAAGTATTTATTTAAAATTCCGTTTGCATTTGACTGTGTGTGGCATGTTGAAAATTTGAATAAAAACTTCGAATTACATATTAAAATTTTTTTTTAAATTTCACAACCATCACTTTATTTAAGTTTTTAATTTTAGCATTATTTTCTAAATTAATTGCACAGTTAATATTTCAATGTAAATTAACCCCTAGCAAATAAATAGACCTTTAAGACCTCCACTTGAAAGTCTTTTGAAACAAACAAAAACATTTCATTCCTATATTTTTAGTAATTATTTTGATAAGTAGTAAGTAGATTGATAAGTTTACTTACGGGACACTCCAACTGACGAGCATGCCTTCACTGGATAAAAGTGGTGGAGAAAAGCGACTACAGGGCATGCTGGGAGGGCATCAAAACGATGAAACACTTCCTATGCCACAGCCCCGCTTTTGCAATTTACCAACTTTAAAGTACATAAAATTAATTTTATTATTTCTTTAATCTAAATTTAGCTTTATAAGTGTATAAAGCTAAATTTTATATTTTGATTAATAATAAATTGTGATAGAGGCTGCTTTGGAAAAACCATATTTCGAAAACTTGATAACGAAAAGTTATTTTTCTGTTTAAAAGTCAAATAAAAAAACCAACATAATTTAACGATTTGATAAGAACTAATATTTTTTGTGTACCTTAAGTGTGTTTTACCAAAATGATATACAGTTTATCACTAAAAAAAACCCATCTTTTACTAATTATTAAAAGAAAAAAGTCAAACTGATTAACAGATTATTAACAGAATATATTTATGCACGTATTATATGGTTGGTTTACGTGGTAGTTCGCTACGTGCAAATTGACAAGTGGAGACGTATTATATACATAAGTTTTTTTTTTGTACATATACATACATACGTACTGTGTATAACACTTTTGGCAATGTATTTACGAAATTCGTTATTATTTGTTACATTTTAATGTAAATCCAATTGAAATTAGATCTTAATGGAGAGATTTTTGTTACTAATTATTAATGAGCTGTTCTTGTAATCCAAGCGAGCACTTTTAGTGCTAATTGTCGCAATAAAAACGATCGCTTGGAATCTTATATTAAATAAATAATTTTAATTTGAATTTCTTAAATTTATTTAAGTTTTAAAAATGATATTCACAAAAATAAAGTTTTAAGGATTTAAACGTTTAAAAACCAATTAAATAATTAATAAAAAAGTTTAGCGGTTAAAGTCAGAGTATTTTGTTTATATTTTTTTAAGATTTTTAACATTGTTTTAAAGGGAAATCTGGCGGCAAGTGAAAATAAAATTGCTTAATATGAAGAGTTGACATGCCCGCTTCTGTGATTCTTTTAGTTTCTTTTTCGGTGACAAGGGTATATGTAAATAAGTTCGTCATTCCGTTTGTAATTTCTACAATATTCATTTGCGATCCCATAAAGTATATATATTCTGAATCCTTATAGATAGGGAAGTCGATTTAGCCATGTCCGTCTATCTGTCTGTTGAAATCAAACAATCAGAAATTCTCCTAAAGTTTTTGCTATTGAAGTCCAGTAAAATCGCTTTATAACTGACTGAGATATAAACCAAAAAAGACGACTACCTATTTTTTTATTTTTTACACAAAAATTATTATATTTGTGAGTAAGACATGCCTTTTTGGTGAATTTTCAAAAAAAAGTTTTTACTAATTGACCCAGAATCAGCAAAGATATGGGCGAAGCCCCTCTATGGACTTAAATGATTATTATAAAAAAATCAAGTTTTCTAAGACTTTAAATAACTCTCGGATATGTAAACACATACTTAAAGACATAAGAATACATATACACACATAGATACATACATTAATACACGTAGTGAAGGATATATAAGATTCGGCATAGTGCTCTTACTTTTGTTAATTAAAATAGCCAAATTTGTATTAGAACCATATAATAATGTATAATCTAATGAATATATTATGTATAACTATATTCCTAAAAGTGACCCCTCATCAAGGGAAAATTTCAAATCTCAAGATTTATCTAAAAATGTTTGGAGACGTTAAGTGTATCAGTTCTCAATTTATACTATTAAAACCATAAACTTTGTTATGGGAGGTGCCACGCCCACCCAAAATTGTTAAAAAATGTATATCCTATTGTTCCTTTAAGGATGAGAAATACCGATGCGCCAAATTTCATAGGGATCGGTCTAGCTGTTTGGGCGTGATGGAGTAACAAGCAAACAAACAAAAAAATACTTACAACTTACTTTTTCATATTTTTAAATTAGTTAAATAAATTTATCAGGTTGGTTCCTGAATGAAAATGGTAATGAGTTAATGGTAGTAATATTAACATATCAGCAAGTCCCAGAAACAGTCTACCAAACAAAAATTTTTGATATTAATCTTGGTTGATTTTTTCAATAAATAAAAGATTAATTCAATAAATAAAAGAAAAAAAATTATTTCGATGGTCATTAAGACAAAAATTTTTACTTAATC
>NDXZ01018856.1:1372-14327 GCA_003055125.1 Paykullia maculata
ATAAACAAATAAACAAATAAAATATGTAGAGATTTTTTGTCGAAAAAAAAGGAATTGTCATTGATAATTTAGATATTACAAATATGTGTGTATGTACATTTATTTATTATACAAATGTCTAGTGGGTGTAAAAATAAAAATATAAACTTTTCTTTTCGTATTTTCTATTGCTGCTTAATTGCTTTGAAGCATGAAACAAAGTGTCTTTTGCACATGTGTATTTGCACACATGGTCGTTAGAAACAAACAGCTGCCATTAACTACACAAAAACAATAATAAAAAAAAAATAATAATAACAAGTATTTTATAAAACCAAACTTATATTTTAAAGAAAACTGTATATGTATGTATGTATGTATGTATGTATGTAAGTATGAATGGTTTTCATTCTTACTAAATAATAACAGAAACAAGTACATGTGTACTGAAACACTTTTTTCTATTGTTTGGCCACTACTAAAAAATATATGTACATATATCAGAGGTTTAGTATCCTCTTTGTAACAGGTCAAAGGTAGAAATAAATATTCTGGAATAGAATTCTAGTGTAATTACGTTTTCTTATCAGGTAAAAAATCTTTAATTTTTTTTTTGCCTTTTTTTATTATAATTTGCCGTAACAGAGGCCTAATAAAAAATGAAATCCAATTTAATTTTATTTTGTCTAACTTGTCATTTCTTTCAGTTTTATATAATAATAAAACTTTTAACTAAATTTTTTTCAAAATCAGAATTTTCAGACCTTATTTTTTAAATAAACTTTTTATTATCAGCACTTCTCATGGCGGGGGTGCATTGTTTTCTCATGAATCGCGTGCAAATTTTCTCTTATCCCAAATTCCACAATTTTGGTTAATCACGAAGTTATTTAAATGCAAATGCGCATTGGAAAATCTTTTACGGTTAAATTCGCTGCATAGTGCTTCTTGAAATTTAAAGTCGTTGGCAGCATATTAATATTTTAGGGGTTTAGGGTAGACTATCGCTAACAGCAACAATATTTTTGTCAACGCAAAGGAAACTTACCATAATCGACCAAGTTTCTTTAAATTTGTTGGCCCCTCTTTAAAAGCTAATGCACTTGCTCGACCGAAAATTCCTTAAAGCTTAAAAGCGGTCGTAGCTTAACCTTCCTACTTTTTGTTATATGTTTTTATAACGTTAATTCGTTTTTGTTTTCTTTTTGGAAATGGCTTAGTTTTTAATAATCAAAAAAATCACAGGCAAGAGCTGTTATATATCAGAGTTGTCACTTGCGCCAACAAAAAGGCCACAAATGCATCCTTATTAAGATACCCTTTACAAGAGTCAACTTTCTCATTTGGTATAACTCAAAATATGAAGCTTAACACATGAGTGGTCTAAACCATCTTTATTTTTTTCTGTTTTTAGTTAAAAGTTAACCTTCGTAATGCGAAAAAAAGTATAATATGTTTTATGACTTTTTATTTACTTTTTTATTATCCTTGTTAATTACCAGCATTCCCTAGATAAATATTGCATTAATTAATTATAAGTCTAGTTAGGTTGTTAAAGTTTTATTGGGTAACAATTTAATTATATGCCAAAATATAATAAAAAAAAAACATTCTTAGAATTTATATAAGAAAAATCTATAAATTTAACAAAAATAGTCAGCTTATTTTAGAAAATTACTGAAGCGTATTCTTATTAGATTAACTTTTTTCTTCATCTTTATTATGTGTGTATAAAATTATAGCTCATAAATGTGAAGTAAACACTTTTGTGTTGGGGTTAATTAACTACTCATTTTTATAACTTTTGCATATTTACGTAAGAACTTTATTTATAAATATTTTCTTTGGGTTTTCTTTTTTTTTTTCATTATTAAGTACCTTAAAAATACTAAAATTTATATAACCCGTCAAGATATAAATTTTTTTATTTCTAAAGCTTAAATATTATTACGATTTACATATTTTTCTATTAATGAAATCTTTTATATGAATTTATATAAATCCATTATATTTTTTTAAAGAAAATTTCTAACTTTATAGCCTTAATAGAAAAGTAGTCAAGCAAAAAATACTTGTTTGCTGTTAACAAGAAAAATGCATTAAAACATACATACATATGTATATCCGCAATTACGAATACAAGCGTTACTTTTGCTTTCTTATTCATTAGTATTCCTAACAATTCTCTGAAATTTCATAGCAACAATTAATATCAGTTGTATCTGTAATTATCTTTTAATTAAATATTGTATATATTGTTATAAGGAAAGAGACAAAATTATTGCAAATTTACTTAGAAATTGCAAAAAAAATAGAAATTACGTAAATATGACGTTGCAAATTCATTTAAATAATACCTGGAAAATAGAATCACATTTATGTAAACACTGTTTACACTGTTTGTCAGGTGTCCTAAAGTAAATGGAAAAACTTGTGACTGTATGTAGGTAGTTAAAACTAAGTAAATTATCATTGCATTTCTGTGGAAACTTAGACAATATTTGTGGTTGAGGACATTATTCTTTAAAATTTGTATAATTAACAAAAATCTTAACATAAAGGACTTAGTGCAATAAAAGCTTAATATCAAAAGTTAATTTGTTCTATATAACATTGGGGATCAACTCATGATATGCTTTAAAATTTAATTGTATAATCAATAGATAACACTGCGTTACAAAAACGAGCTTTTGTTATGTCCTATGAACCAAATATACTTTTTCGGAAAGGGGAGAGAAAGGGGGTATCAGCAATTTTCAAGTACACGTCAGAAATTTTTTTTCAATATTTTTTTTTATTTTAAAATCTTTCAAAAAAAATTCAGGAAAATCTGAGAATTGATAAAAATCTTTTTTTTTAAATTTGTCGTAATACAGACATTTTCACGAGTCTGGCTGCAAAAATTTAGCTCGATTGGATCACGGAAAAAGGTTAAAAATCGATCCAAAACCTTTCCCACAGGCGGACAGACGGACACTACGAGCTTTATACTTTATATAATGTCCGCCTGTGTGAAAAACTTTGAATCGATTTTTAACCCTTTTTCCGTGATCCAATCGAGCTGAATTTTTGCAGGCAGACTCGTGAAAATGTCTGTATCACGTCAAATTTAAAATAAAAAAAGATTTTTATCAATTTTTAGATTTTCCTGAATTTTTATTTGAAATATTTTAAAATAAAAAAAAATTTAAAAAAATATTCTTACATGTACATGAAAATCGCCGATACACGTGTATTTTTATTTTTTCTCCCCTTTCTGAAAAAGTATATTTGGTTTATAGGACAGAATGTGTGTAACGCGGTGTATGTAATTATTTATTTAGATTTTATAAATAGTAACCAAATTTATTTCATAAACACAGATTTATGTTAACCATGATTTACTAAAGGCAAAAAGTATTTTTCAAAGCTTAATGCAATTGTGTTTTTATGTTACTTTTTAAACAAAAATCATACGTAATACAATATTTCCAACAACTCTAATCAAAATACATAGAAGTGCAGAAAAGCCACCTAGATGCTAACTAAACACTTTAACAGTCTTCCTATTTAATAAACCTATAATTTAAAAAGTGTTATATTAAAACTAAAGATTCGCTATATCTAGCACTCGCTTAAAAAAAAAAGAACAATTTACATTGAAAAATAAAACACAAACCAAAATATATTTACTCAGAAAAGTCAAAGACTCTTTCGAAAAAACTTCAATGAATAATATTTAAATATCATTTACATTGTAAATATTTCCTTTTTTTGCCAATGGAACCAAAACGATATCATGTTCTCGCTCTATTTCAAATTCAATATATTTCAGTGGCTTGAGTTTTTAAAAGAGTTTCTTTTAATATTAAAATTGTATAAACAGTGGATTTATGCAGCACATACTTCTTGCATTAATCTGTCGTTTGCAAGCCTTTTTGATGATCATCATACATTTTTTATCTTTTAAACAATAATCTTTCTTTTATACTTTTTGATGTTAACACGAATGCAAATAACAATAAAAGAAAAGTTCCTTCCCTTTTTTATATAAATGTATATTTTTTAATTTATTCGTTAAAGTAAGTATTAAATATACATATGTATATATGTATATGTAAATATGTATAAGAAACTCAATAATACACACTGCCTGTTCGTTAAATGCGACATTTTATTAAACCGAAAAATTACTGTATTCTAATATTCCCCCGGTGAATACTATTCACGGTAAATGGCGTCAAATTGCGTGGAACCTAAACTGATGTCTGATCAGATTATATCTGGTGCCACGAAAACCATTTATCCCCTGGGAGATACTGTAGTTGTGGTGACTGTAGTTGCACTCCAAATTTTTGAAAAATAATGTTGATTATGGCTTATGCTCGTCCTTAAAAACAGACTTCGGGTAGGCGTTGTACATCTTAATGGCGCTGTTGTGATGCAACATGGCCTCTGCAATTGAGTGTTAATACTGGTTAATATTTGTGCTAGTGACGAACTTCGATCAACCAAATCCTTTTTAGGATGTGTTACATAATCAACAGTTCTAACCGCAGAGATTAGATAGCCCGAGTTTTTCAACAAAAGGTCTGTATAATTATCTGTGTCATAATGAAAAAAAATTGCCACCTGTGTGATTCTTGGAAGAAAGACAGGATCGATGGTTGGAGGCATAGTCTTCAATCCAATGGTAAGACCATCTGCACAAGTATTACAAATAAAAAAATCTTATTTATCTTCAAACTAATTAACCTTAGTTTTGGAACCGATTTACTGCAAACGTAACGAAATTTAAATCAAAAATATTTAAACCTATGGCTTTCTCTAAATATTCGCCATCTTTAAATATTTTTTTTTATATTAAAAACCGCATGTAATGTGTAGTAACACTTTTGAACCCAGGAATTCTGCTCGAATTAATAGTAAGTTTAAGCTAACATATTTTAAAAATGAAATCCTTACACTACAAAATATTTGTTTACTCTTTTAGTAGGACCAATACATTAATTAATATGGGTTGGAATAATAAAACAAATTTCTAAAGTTTTCATAGTCGTCGTCTCTGTGTGATATTTTTTTTTTAATCTTATTCAAGGTAAAATTGAAACTTTTGGAATCCCATTAACTTCTCTCACGATGTCAATACACTAATAACTCAATATAACTCAAATAAATATACTTTCACTATGTTTTAAATGTTGTCAAGGAATGGTTTTTCTATCTATATTTATCTGAAAATCATAAACTTATTTTTTATTGAAAAATTGATTAATCCTAAAGGCACTTTCTTTGTCAAATCTTACGTTAAATACAGTTAACTGATTTTATTTAATATGACTTAATTCACCTTTAGTTTAAGTATTTCGCAATACACATGAGTACATTAAAATATGTGTAATTAAATTCCATATTGTTTTTCCTCCCCTAACGATATGAATGTTGTAAAGAATGTATGTTTGCATGTTGACTTCCGTTTCCTGTCATGAATTGTTAAGTTTACGAATTAATGACATTTGTTTTAACTGAACTGAATATCAACGTAGATGTTTGTACAAAAAACACAAGTTCTCATTTTTATTTTAATATTGCAAAATCTCATTACTATTAATAAGCATATTTATGTATGTATGTGTGTATTTAAATTTACATTTCAGTGCATAAAACATAACAATTAATTTAAATTTCTTTTTTTCTACACATATTGCATGATTACAAACAGGGGTCGTACATATTATTATTAAAAAAATTACATTAATTTTTTTTGTGTCACAGTTTAAATTAAATTTGTTAATAAAAAATTTTTAAAGCAATTACATTTTATTTAATATCTTTTAAGGCTTTTATGAACTTGCCATTTGCTTTGAATTATGTAATTTTTAATATTAAAAGTGGCGTATAATTAACAAAGTTATAAATATTTGTAAAATATTATTAAAAGAAATTAACGTACACAAAGAATAGGATTTCTGCAGATAAAAATACTGGCCTAAGATATTTTTTAATTAAATTTTTTTTTAAATATTGGCATTAAACAATTACCAATATTTTGCTTTTGCGGCTTTTGTTTGGCTTTTCCAAAACAGAGTTTATAGTATGAGTAAGTGACATTTTGTTCTCGATTCCAAAAGTTTTACTGACACTGTTCCTATTAGTGATATTTAATAATGTTATTAAAAAACAAATGAACAACAAAAAAAGTAAACATAAAGCAAAAGTCAACATAATTAAAACAAAGTTTTTCGACACTTGATGGCTTGTAGAACGATTTCTGAGGCTGAGGGCGCAAAGTGGGTTTCGGAAAACTTATATTTGTATATCGATAAGAGTATATAAGAAAAAATATTCTCAATCTCCTCAATAACTTTAGAGATGTTTGTCAATAAAATTTTTAAGAGTTTTTTGATTAAAAATTAATTAATTCTCAAATACGAGCAAAAATCTACAACTGCTTTTGATTTTGCCTCAAATTTAATTATCTGTTCAGCTAACAGAAAATTTTAAGAATATAAGATGACTAATAAGTCCATACCTATAAGTTGGTATTGTGACACGTTTTCTTTTTTTAGTCTTTAGTGTTATATTTGTGAATTTACATAAATGTACATATATGGAAGTAGTATATCAAATATATGTGGCGTCGAAAGGGTTATAAGCCAAATCGTTAAAATCACAATTTAAGCTGGCTTCACACTATTCTACAAGTCGTTCGATTTTTATTGGATTTTGTAAGAGCAAAATAAAATGATTTTTATTCTCAGTGTGAAAAAAATCAAATAGAAAATTTTCTCATTACATATAATGTCTACACCTTCGTCTACACTTCAAATTATATGAAGACAAACACAAACCTGATACAATGGAAAATCAAACGTGTTTAGAAAAGTTTCTAAAAATGATGAGAGCCGCCATACGACTCTCAAATATCATTACGTATTTTTTAACATGTCATTACATATTGTCTTTACATCATTATACTTTCTCATTTTATTTTAGTTATCGATATGTCGTAATACTCAGTATAATGGTCTGAAGCTGAGTTAAGCAGTTATTTTAAATTTTTTTTTTATATTTTAATTAGCGAATAACAATTGTTTGTTTAGTTTTGTTACATTTAAATTTAGAATTAATTTCAATAAACTAAATTCAATCATTTAAGAAGGCATCATGCACGGCGAGAGTTAAAGGAGCAGATGATTAAAATAAATTAATTAATTTCTTTTAAGAACCCTTTAAGTTGAAAAATATGCGTCTGCATTTTCCTATGTTTTTAATTTTCATACTAATATCAATTAATTTTTACACAACTGACATTTTGGTTCTCTGTGCGTGACTTTATTATTATAAAATAAACAAATAAACTTTAACATATATTTATAAACAAGAATACATAAAACTTTATAATTTAATTATTAAACGCAAAGTGTTGAGTAGAAGCTTTTTAAATGTCAATATCGCCATTACAGTTTGTTTTAAAAACACTATAAAAAACCTGTAAATACGCACTAGCAAATATTAAAGGGCAAACAATAAATTTCAAATAAACTATTAGTTTTCTTATCTTAATTGTTGTCACTGCTAATAACTGATAACAAATAATAAAGTAAAAGTAACACAAATAAGAGATATTTTTAAGTTGTTATAGGTCATGGTCTTTATCTTGACAAATACTGCTAACAATAAGTGTAAAGTTTTTTTTTTAATTTGTTTCTTACCAGCCAAACACTTTTGATATTTTCCGCTTGAAATTGTATTATTACTTTCTAAAAATATCAAAAATTTATTTTCCTCTTCTTATTCTCATGGCGGAGTTAAGACTTTCTATGTCTCAGTTTACACTTATTTTTTGTTATTTATTTTTATCTTAATTTTTTTTTTTTGTTTTTGAAAATGTTAAAAATAAACATGTTAGTAGATAGTGGTGTTTGTGTCTATGTTGGGCTTCAAAATAAGAAAATAAACATTTTTATTAAAAAACATAGTTTTTTATTCGTAATAAATTTTTTAATTGGCAATAGGTTTAGGAACCAACGAAATATAAAAAATTTTAAGTTAATTTTTATTCAAGGAATATAGGTTTTTAGTTTGTGGGTTTGTTTTAAATTAACAATATATATTTTTTATGTTTGAAATCCTTCTTTGGTATATCAAAATTGTGTATCTTCAGTAGATCTATAAGATTGTTTAAAAAACCGCCTCTATTTAAACCGAAAATAAGGATTTTAACACGGTAACAGGGCACTATTCCTGTTTATGTAAAATTACATTTAACTTTCAAAGCATTAGTCGTTGCCTTACTGAAAGTTAACCAAAGGTTTTTTGTGGCTTAACTAATGGTTAACAAAGAGTCGTAAATAAAATATAATTTGCTGAACTATTGTCATTAATTAACTAATGACCTTGAATTTGGGCATTAGTATGTCTATTATTTACAACTGGTAAGTGTTTTTTTTAAATTATCATGTACAGCATAATCATGCTGACATGATAAGCAGATACAGAGACTGCTGTAAAAAACAAGAAGGAAGTTATTAAAAACGTATTTGTTTGAAAGATTATTTTCCTAAAATACTTTTAGAATAAGAAACAGTTCAAAAAGAACATTACTTTGTGCTTTCGAATAGAGTGAAAACTGATTATAAAATTAAAAAGAAAAATTATAAAGGTTTGCCAACAAATTAAGTTTGTTGATTTATAAAGGAGCCCCTTTCTTATTTAAAAACCCTTAAACAATTTAAAACTTATTACACTTAACAAGAAAGAACTTATTGCCTATACTGTTGTACCATAAATACTTACCGTCACGAACGTTATATTATCAGAACTTCCGTTTTGTAAAACTTGGCATTTTAGTTCTTTTTGGTCTACTTCAAACAAATGTTGTTGTTTTCACTGTTAGAGAAATGTTTTGTATGCCACACGATATCGTTGCTTACTCAATAGTTATATACCTTTTAGCTACAAAGCAGTACAAAACTTTAGCATAGCGTATAAGCCGTGCAACCAAACAAATCGTCGCGCAAGGACATATTTCTTGGGATTAATTACGCTTAAGCTAAACAGCTACAATAATTTTAAAGATGACACGTCTTAGCTTTACATTTCTATTTATATCAAAACGTGAAAATTTGGAAATTTAAAAACACCATTTATATATCAACATATACATATTTCACTATAATTTATTCAAAATTTCTAATTGGGAAATTAAAAAGTTTTAATAATTAATTTTATGAATATGTTTTAGAAAATAAAAATTAAAAGTTTTTACACCTTATTCCATAATTTGTAAGCATATGTTACTGTCTATAGTAAATAATACTTTTAACATAAAATATACACAAGAATATTATTAAAAATTAAAACACGTCTAAAAATAAATGTAGCAGATCACGCAAATATAAGAGGCACAGTGGCATTAAAATGGGAAAATACAAATATAAAATAAGTTACAAATAACCTTTAAAAGATAAAAGCAAATGGAACCCTTTTCAGTAACATATAATATTAAAAAAAATTATAATAATAATTAACAAATAAACAATCATGTATGTTTTTCACATATGTTGATAACATATTGAAATCCACATACAAATTTCCAACAGTCAGGTTATTATTATATTGTGTGTATGTTGTGCATTTGTTTACATTTTTTCTAAAGTAACATAATTATAATTTGTATCACACTGTAACATTTTTTATAGTTCATGTTATAATCATTGTACTTAAATACGTAGCATGTAATTTCTTTTTAGGGCTTGTCAGTTACAACAAAAACACTCATTAAAACCAGGACGACATAAATAAACAGACATAAGGATATGCATACATACACACATACTCTACATATTTATTTGTGTGAATAAAAATGTAGCGAAAAAAGCAAAAAGGATTTTATGTCAGAGGCCTATCACTTTAAGATATTTAAATAAATTTATTTCGAGTATTTAAAAATATTCTTTATTTAATTAGAGAATAATTTAATAAAAGTTGTTTAATTTGGAAATTTTCAGGAATTTATTTAAACTTTTTTTGTTTAAAAGTTTGTATAAGTTGAAATACTCCATATTTTCTTATAAGTTTTTGCAAGATAAATCGATAAATTAAAGTTAAAAAAAATTTCCAAAAAAAAAAACAATTTTTATTTGGATTTTAATTTATTATTAAAAACTTGATAACCTAAAGCCGAATAAAATCTTGAACAAAATTTAATTAACATTAAAAAATATGTAAAAATGTTAAGAAAATGAAAAGTCAGTTGACCACATCCCAGCTGTGATTTAAACCCCTTAGACTATAGGGAGTCAATTAAGTAGACTCAAAACACGAAATAACAGCTGAATTTAGGAAATTAAAGTTAGAACAAACGAAAAAGTACTTAAAAATTAAGTTGATCGAATGGGGTACTATCGAGTCAGCCTGACACCCATTTAAATTATTATAATTTTGTTCTTAAATGTCAAGGGTCGACCTTTCTAATAAAACAAGGTTTTTAATAAGGAACAAATACGTATAGCCTTCAATTTATTTTATTAAATTTATTAAAGGTTTATATAACAGTATTCTAGTTAATACAAAACTTTCATGATAAGAAATATGGATCGTTATTCACAGATGTCGTTTAAAAACAGTCCACATAAATCATGAAAAGGACTGAGTTATATTTTACCTCCTTATACCCTCTACGTTTTAAGTATTTAACAAAACCTTAAAGTTTTTATATTTCATTGCAGCAAATGTTAAGTATCGAGTTTGTTCATGAGGTTGCTGCTAGGGAGAAATATTTTCCTCTTTTATAATTTTGTTATGTTTTTATATATTTCCGCTTGTTTTTAATAATAAAAGAACAAATTATTTTAAGTAAAAATAAAATATTTAAATACATGCACATGTACATATGTTTATGTTTACATTAAAGATATGACCAAAATTGATAGTAAAGCATCACGTAGCGGCCAATGTTGTGTTAAAACTTAAAGAAGATAGTCCTTTTAGGCCATTTGATATTAAAACCATCACGCATCGATTTTTTATTATATTATTTCTTTTAATTTTTATATAAAAAAAAGTTTTGAATTTAAGAAACGTGACAAGTCATAACATAAATATTTTATTGACGACATTTTAATAAATATGGACAAGATATTTCCTTTTGCTTTTAACACCTCTTCAATCAAGGCATTAAGCATTTGCTGCAAAATTCACATGCAAAAAAAAACAGTGTTGAATATCATCATAGAACATGGTTAAATAAAGGAGAACCCGTATCGCATTTGGGTTTATCTTAAAAATTGCTAACAAAAACCTTTACTATGTTTAAAGAGTTAAAAAATTTATAAAACAAATATATAAAAAGTTTTTTCCCTAAAGTATGCAAATACCAATTTCTTTTATTATTGCAGCCAACCCTAAGCAACAGCGGCAAACGTTAAGTTTTATTATGCTATGCACTAACAGTGAAGGGAAATACCTAAACAAAAGCGTTAAAATTGTGTTATGAACAGTACTGTTTACTTAATTTGTTAAACAAAACATCACCAAATCGAAAGGAAATAATGACTAAATCACTATATTTTACATGAAAATAGCTAAAATGGCATTACTTTTCAACAATAGCAAAAGTCAGTTATTGCTGTTCGCAGCTTCAAATTGAATTATTTACCCGTCATGCGATACCGCCACGGCATTTCGGTTTGCTTCTTACAAATTGTATGGGCATGAGAATTTTTGATAGCTAAAAAACGCTTGCCACTCTTGTTTAGGTTTGACCCCTTAAGAGTTAATTTAGCTCATGTGAAATATAACAACAATTTATTAATTACTTAAAAACATTTTTTTTAATTAAACGAAAAAATGTTTCATTAAAAACGCAAACGAAAACAATTCGCTGAAAATAATTTCATCATATATTCCAAAAAAGGAAGCTTAAAACGCAAATTCTGGAAAATAGATGCGCAATAGAGAATTTAAAAAATTCGAAAAACTTTTTTTTTTTAATAAAAGAAAAACCCTAAAAATATGAATATACATACTTCAAAAACGCTGACACATAACGAGGAAGGGCATATAACGTTTCGCACATCCCCCATATTTCACTCTAATGCTTTTACACCAAAAGTATTTTTAATGACCTAAATAATAAAAAAAATAGCAGACTTATAGTTATTCAAAAATGACTACAAAATGAAACAGTAAAAACTGTATTTATAGTTTTCTTTATTTATCCTCCTATTTTTTGCACATAAATACCATTATATTTATGTTTGTACATAACAAAGTTATTTTTGGAAAAGTGCCTTTTTCTTACAATTTACATTTGCTACAAGTTATCAAATGGGATTGGTGAAAAAAACGTGGCTGATTTAAAAGCTAACACGCACTCCTCTCGTTGGTTCATTTATTATTTTTATTTCTCCCATGACTTAATGGTGATTCTTTAGGGTGGTCATAAAACTTGGAGAACATGACTTAGAAGCGCACTAATGAACAAAAGTGTTTTCTTTATTCTTCATTATTAAATCATAATTTTACATTCATGTGGTGTATGCTAACGCGTATTTGAAATCAGATCGTCATAACTCCATTCATTCTGGCTCATGTACATATATATTTCTGCAAATATCAGCAGTCAAGGTTAAACTTTGTTTTAAATTTCTGCAACAACTAATCAAAAAGGCTTTCAAACATGTTCTGTATACAAATAAGGCATTTTTATTATCTTGATTTTTGCACTATTTTAATAAGTACAAAATGTTAAAGTTCAACTTAAGATTTACATGTGTGTTAATGTCAAATAAAGTTTGTGTTATTGTTAAAAATTCAATTAAAACAAAATTATAATATTTTTTCAAATATTTGTTACTTAAAAAAAATATTTGGGTTTATTATGAAATATTTCAATAACTATTATTATACAGTCAGGCCTCGATTATCCGTGATCCGGTTTACCGGTAACCCTGATTAACCGTGATGGCCAAAGATCAGTCTATTGTTTTTT
>NDXZ01018864.1:0-21438 GCA_003055125.1 Paykullia maculata
ATATTTATTCAAATTGCACATAAAAATTAAAATCATTACAAGCACAATCTAGAAATAAGTTATTAATTGGTTGCAGAACATTAGAGAAAAGGTGAAATCGATATAAGGAGTTTAAAAAAAGCTGTCCTAGAAAATTCTAATCTTTGCCAAAAAATTACATAGCCATAATCAAAGAGCATCATATATATGATTATCCGTAACCAAGTTTATAGTTTATATTCAATAATATAATGATTTTCACAACCATATAATGATTCTCGCAACCATAATATGATCATGGTATTGACGTAAAATATGACTACAACCATATTATGATTGTGAGAATCATATAATGATTTCAATAATCATAGAATTTTAAAATTGTCTGTGATCATATTACCGTAACCATACTCAACCATGTTTTTTCTTTGCGTGCAAGGTGGGCCAAAAGAAGTCATCCGGGCCAAAAGAAGTCATCCGACAGCAAATGGCGGCCAATGTCAAATGTTTTGACATTTGTGAACTAGACAGATGTAGAATACAAGTGAACAAGCCATGGAGCGATACACTCGCCAAGAACGCGGAATAATCGTGTCAATGTTTTTGCGTAACAAATCGTCTCTCGGATGACTTCTTTTGACCCACCTTGTAGAACAAAATAAATCACTTTAAAGGTATAATGGTTTCTAGGTACCTTTTAAAGGTTTAACACCTTAAAAAACTTAGGTGTCGATTTTACTTTTTCTTTTTAACCTAATCTTACAAATTTTAAAATTTTACACATTTTACGCACTTTTATAAAAAAGCTTTTTTCATCATATAAATGTATCTCTATGCAAATACCTCTCTTTTTTTTCTTTTCTATCACTTCAACACAAATATGCTTTAAAAATATATTTTATTACCTAAAATTTCTACTAACAAATCGAAAAAGGCTTAACCTGTAAGGAAGACGAATTTTTCTGTTTTGATCGCAAATTTTGCATTAATGAGACCCAGCACTGTGATGGATTCTATGATTGTAAAGATTTTTCAGATGAACAAAACTGCATTGGTTAATATTCAACTTTAAATTTTATAATTTTATGTTTTATTTGAAGTAAATAGTTTAAGTTTTAAGTATAATAACTTTTAATTTAGAAATTTAAAGCTTTTTCTGAAGTTTTCTTTCAGCTAAATTTATTTATTATGATTTTAAGTATAAAGATTTAGGTTTAAGGCATGTTTATGTGTAGTGTTACGAAACAAACCAATAGCACTTTTATTATAGTTAAGCTTTAGTAGAAAGCTTTTTTTAGAAAGCTTTTTTTGAATTTTTTTATTTTAATATAATTTTTTCTTAACAATCTTTTCACTAAAGGCTGTGCTGCTGATCAATTCCGTTGCCGTAATGGCGATTGTGTGCCTGGTTATGCCCACTGTAATGGCCGCCACGAATGCATTGACTACTCTGATGAAGAAGATTGTGGTGATCCCATTCCATCATATCCCAGCCGTTGCTCGTCTAGTCAGTTCCGCTGTGATAATGGCCAGTGTGTTAGTGCTGTGGCCAGATGTAATGGTTACACGGATTGTCTTGACTCTTCGGATGAAAAGCATTGCAGTAAGTTGTAAAGATAACATTTCAATTTTTTTAAATTAAAAGCGGTTAAATGTAATGAAATTTCATTACTTTTCTACTGCAAAAGAAGTCAGTTTTCAGTAGTTTAAACTTTGTCTACATATTTTTAATTTTATAATTTAATTTTTATATAAAAAATTTGTTGTGAGGAAATCACCCCTCCAAAAAAAAAAAAAGAATTTAATTTTAAAGAATCCCATTATGAATTTAAAGGACTTTCAACGGCTCAGGTTACCACCACTACTACTAGCACAACACCTGCGTCTACTTTAGGAATGTCGAAGGCCTGTGGCCCTAACATGTATCGTTGTGAAAATGGCCCCTGTATCCAATTGTCATTACGTTGTAATGGCAATTTCGATTGTCCCTTAGACATAAGTGATGAATTAGATTGTCCAGAGATGGATAATGGCATCGATAGTAAGTTGGGCTATACAAAAACCTTTGACATTTTCAATCAAACGGAAAAGGTTAAAAGCCATTTCCGTAGAGCGTTAAAAAAGCACTAAAATTTAAGTGATGCTGGAATACAGTACAAAGGAAACCCCTTCAAAGAACTAAGGATTTGTACAATAATTCCTAATTAATAGTACTAAAAATTGTTCAAATTTAAATAACAACGAAAAAGAAATTAACTTAACTAAAAAATATAAAACTTTTTATAAAGGATTTCTAAAAAACCCCAAAAAAAAGTATCAGAAATTTTTATTATGCACTTTAAGGGGACAACAAGGTAGCACTAGTACTTAAATCCAAAGTTGTTAACAGTTTTTTAAATCAAAAATAAGTACTAAAATAACTTCCCCATAAATTATTTCTTAAAAAATTTTAATTCCCAAAAAGTGATTGAAAAATTCCCTTTAACAAATTAATTTTTTTTTTTTTTGATTTTTTATCAAACATCTTAAATTTATTTTATAAAAATTTTGCGAAAAAAATTCGTTTATTTAACTTCCAAAAAATATAAGAAAAATTACCTACAACAAAATTATATAATTAACGTGCTTTGTAGAAAAAGCTTTAATGAAATAAAAGAAAAAAAATTGGGACTAATCAAGAAAACATTTTTTTTTCAATTCAAAAATATAAAAAATCAAAATTTTTTTTTAATTCCAAAAAAATTAATACAAATCTTACAAATGGAACACAAAAGAAAATTTTTTTTCTTAACTTTTATATAAATAAAATCACATTAAAAAAACACCAAAAATCCCTAAAATCTCTGGATTATATTTTTAATCATTACGATTTTCAAAAAACTTATTGTTAAAATATTATTAAAGTTTTACGTTATTCCCCCCATATTCATAAACAATATTTTTAATTTATTAAAGGTAACAATTTTTGTATGAAAATATCATTTAATAAACCTTTAAAAATTCAAAAAATTTATTATGAATTTGGGGGTTAAACTTTTACTAATGAAATTAAATATCTTCCTAACATTTTTGTTTTAAAAAATTAATTTTATTTAGAAAATTTTGTTCTATTCTAAAAAATTTAAATCTTTTTAGTAATTTTTAATTTATTTATTTTCTTTTTTTTAGCTTCTGTACCCACTACTGCCTCTCCTCAATTGAATTTAAAGACTTATCCCGATAATCAAATTATCAAAGAAAGTAAGTAAATTTTAAAACCTACAAATAAAAAATAAAACTTAAACATAAGAAATAAAAATTCCTAATTAAAACATAAAATTTGCTTCCCCTAATTTTTTTAAAAACTCAAAAAAAAAACTAATGCTTAACCCATTAAAAACCATGCGTCTAATACAAACAAATAAACTTAATTAAAAACCAGGATATATACGGGAGGGTAAGTGTTCAAAAACGACCTTAAAAAATTATTTAAAAGAGTTTGATCTACCAACATATATACACTCAAATATACTTAAAATCAAATAAGAATTAGAATTGTAAAAATGTTTAAATAGAGTTGCATTTTGAAGCAAATATAATACAATTTTATAATTCTAATTTGATAATGACAGCACTAGGAATGTTAAAAAATGTATAAAAGCAATATTTTTTTTTCAATATAAAAAACACTTCAAAAGATAAATCGGCAAAAGGTTTGAACAAAATTCGGAAAATGTAAAAATAAAAATTTTAAATATTTTTAATAAAAACAAAATTTTTTTTTTTTGAATCTTTTTGTAAATACAACAGCAAAATATATTTTTTTCAAAATGTATATATGAACATGTGAATGTTATTTACTCTTAATAATAAGAACTTGAGCGAGAGTCTACAAAAATCCCTTAAACACCCTTTAAACTCCTACACTTTTTATTAAATTTCTGTTAATTATAATTCTACATATTTGCAAAAATGTATAAAGAAAGCTTTTTGCAAAAAAAAAGTTATTTTAGTCTACTGAAAATCATTTTCAAAAAATTTCCAAAATTAAATTTAAAATCCCCACAAAAAAATTGTTAAATGTTTCAGAACCCCTTATTTGCCCAACCAAAATTAAAAGAGATTTATTTTCGAATATCATTGGAATATTTTTAAAACTGCGACTTTAACTTTGATAACAAAGTTAATATAGACAAACAAACTGACAGATAAAAATAAACCAAAATTATTTTTGCAAATTTTCTAAAAAATTCCTAAACGAAAAACAAAAATCCCTAAAAATCTCAAAAAAATATTTAAAAAAAATTTATTAAAACACCGAAAGTGTTTTAACCTCTAGAAATTTTTATAATAAAAAAATTGTTTAATATAAAAAAAAAATTAATTTTAAATAAAAATTAATTTTTAGGAGTTTCCAGGCAAATCAAAAATTTCCTAGGGATAAAAACCCCTAAAAATCTGCAAACCAGGAAAACTCGTTTTTCATTGAAATGGAGGCAAAAATTGAATTTCCTTTAAAGACTTTAATAAAAAACAATTTTTTTTTTTAATTCCCAAAAGCATCTAGAATCCCCTAAAACCCAACATTTTCCTTTTTCCATTTTCTAAATCAAAAAACTTTGTATTTTTTTAAAGCATAAAATAAACAAAATAACTTTTCTGCAATAATAAATATCAAACGGCCAACGCAACTCTACACCAAAGAACACTCTAAAACCAAAACTATAATGCACTTAATAAATTCCCAAAAATTATAAGAAATTATCCTATAAATACCAATAAACCATATAATATTTACATATAAACAAAACTTACACAAGAATGCTTATTATCAGCACAATTTTACTTTTGTAAAAGATCATTAGTTGGGATTATTTGAATTTTTATTAAACAGGTCGTGAAGTCATTTTCCGTTGTCGTGACGAAGGCATGTTACGTGCCAAGGTTAGATGGACTAGACCCGGTGGACGTACTTTGCCAGTGGGAGCTCGTGACAAAGATGGTCGTTTAGAAATTCCTAATATTCGTGTTGAAGACTCAGGCACATATATTTGTGAAGCTGTGGGTTATCCTCGCCATGTGGCCGGACAACAAGTCTCCGTACAATTGACCGTAGAGAAATGTAAGTATCCCGTCTTTGGGTTTCCTTAACATACATTTTTAATATAAGTTTTAAAACATTAATATTTAAATTTTGCATGCCAAAGCCTGGGGATCAAATAGATATGTTATACCTTCAAATAAAATCAAATATGGCACAGTGCCTCACATAGATTTGGAATTTTTTGGCTTAGGTAATACATTTTCATATAAATTCCGAAATTACCCTTTTTAGATACTATTTAATTAGAAAATGTAGTAATAATTTCAAAACTATATATTCCCTAATTTATATTTTACCCCAAATAAATGCCTTACTTCAATAATGTTGGATAACTGTGATAAAAAAATAAATACATAAATGGTAAATAGAGTAGTTGGATCCTTTAGGTTTTACCTTAGATCTTTTGATACTTAAAGAAAACAAAGACTAAATGTTTGTTAATACTTTTGCTGTTTAGTCAATCCCCGTGACGAACGTTTACCCTCAGCCTGTTCGAATACCCAGGCCACTTGCTTGAATGGTGAATGCATTGATAAGTCTCAAATTTGTGATGGTATTCCCCACTGCTCAGACGGTTCAGATGAGCATAGTTGCTCTCATGGCCGTAAGTGTCATCCTAATCAGTTTATGTGCCGCAACTCCAAGTGTGTAGATCGTGTTTGGCGTTGTGATGGCGAAGATGATTGTGGTGACAACTCGGATGAGGAAAGTTGTGATCCTGAACCTTCTGGTGCCCCCTGCCGTTATGATGAATTCCAATGTCGCAGTGGCCATTGCATTCCCAAATCCTTCCAGTGTGACGATACTAATGATTGTCGTGATGGTTCCGATGAAATCGGCTGCAGTAAGTATATTTACAGCTGCTTATCAATTTTCTTTTTCTTTTAACCAGTAGTTTCTTACTGCTTCTTTTAGTGGCTCCCGATAAGATTCGCGATCCTCCACCAACTGCCAACTTGAAACAGGGCGACTCTTTAAATTTGACTTGTGTTGGTGTGGGTACCCCCACACCTGTAATTGTTTGGCGTTTGAACTGGGGTCATGTTCCCGAAAAGTGTGTATCCAAAAGTTTTAGCGGCACTGGTTCTTTGCACTGCCCCGATATGCAAGTTGGCGATAGCGGCGCATACTCTTGTGAAATCATTAACACCAAGGGCAGCAAATTCGCCACCGATACTTTGGTGACTGTTGATTCACCTTCACGTCCTGGTGTCTGTCCCGCTGGCTTCTTTAATATGTTGGCTCGCCGCCCCGAAGAATGTATCAGTTGTTTCTGCTTTGGCGTTACCAAATCTTGCAAATCAGCTGATCTCTACAACTATGCCATTCAGCCTCCCATTACCTCTCACCGTGTTGTAGATGTGGAACTTAGTCCCTACAGCAGCGTTGTTATAAATGAGGCCTCCACCTCAGGCATTATGAATTTGAGACATGGTGTTCAGTTCCGTGCCACCGATGTATTGTATGGCAGCCGCAGCTCTCCCTACTTGGCCTTGCCCACCGATTACATGGGCAATCAATTGAAGTCTTATGGTGGTTTTATAAAATACGATGTCAATTTCATGGGTTCTGGCCGTCCCACAACGACTCCTGATGTTATTGTTACCGGCAACGGCTTTACGCTCACCTACCGTTCTCGAGTTCAGCCCCAACCAAATGTGGTCAATCATATGGAAATCCAATTAACTCCCGGACAATGGAAGAAACCTGATGGTCGCATTGCCACTCGTGAGGAGATTATGATGATCTTGGCTAATGTTGATAATGTTTTGATTCGCTTAAGCTACATTGATGCCACCGAAAGGCAAGTTGAGTTGACAAATATTCTTATGAACTCGGCTGGTGATCATGACCAGGGTTTGGGCCAAGCTTCATTAATCGAACAGTGTGCCTGTCCCGTTGGTTATGTGGGTGATTCTTGCGAGAGCTGTTCTCCTGGCTTTGTTCGACAACCCGGTGGCCCCTGGTTGGGTCGTTGTATGCCCTTCGCCCCTGAACCCTGCGCCGCTGGCACGTATGGTGATCCTCGTCGGGGTATACCTTGTCGTGAATGTCCTTGCCCTCAAACTGGCTCAAATAACTTTGCTTCTGGCTGCTCTTTGGGTCCCGACAACGAAGTTACCTGCAACTGTAACGAAGGCTACACTGGCAGACGTTGTGAAATGTGCGCTCCTGGATATTCTGGCCATCCTTTGACACCTGGCGGTCGCTGCTATCCCATACCCGAAACTACCTGTAATGCTGAAGGCACCTATTCCGTAAATGCCGATGGCTCTTGTACCTGTAAACCTTTGGTCACTGGCGCCCGTTGTGATACCTGCAAAGCTGACTCCTTCCACTTGAATGCCTTTACCTACACCGGCTGCATAGAGTGCTTCTGCAGTGGCCTGCCCGTAAGCTGTGGCAGCAGTTCCTGGTACCGTGATCAAATCTCCTCATCATTCGAACGTTCAAGTACTCCCCATGGCTTTGAACTGATTTCCAACTATAATACCGATAAACCCACCAGCGTGCAATTCTCTCATGTCGACAACATTTTGACCTTCTCGGAACCTAGAACATCGGAGACATTGTACTGGCAATTACCTGCCTTGTTCTTGGGTAACAAGATTTCCGCTTATGGTGGTAAATTGAACTACACATTGAGTTACACTGCCATGCCTGGAGGTTTAATGTCACGTAGCACGTCACCCGATGTGGTTATCAAGTCTGGTGAAGATTTAACTATCATACATTACCGTAGAAGTGGCGTCAGTCCTAGCTCTTCTAACTCTTACTCGGTTCCTATAATTGAAAGCGCCTGGTATCGTTCTGACGGCCAACCAGTGAACAGGCAACATTTACTAATGGCTCTTTCCAAAATCGATGCTATCTACATCAAGGCTACCTACACCACCAGCACCAAGGATGGCACTTTAACCCAAGTAGTCATGGACATTGCTACACCCACTAATCGTGGAACTTCCCGAGCTGTGGAAGTTGAAGAATGTCGCTGTCTTGAGGGCTATGTTGGTCTGTCGTGTGAACGTTGTGCCGCTGGCTATAAGCGTAATCCCGAGGCTGGCCTTTATCTGGGCGTTTGCGAACCCTGTGAATGTAATGGTCACTCGAGTCAATGTGACAGTGAGACTGGAGCCTGCATTAACTGTGCCGACAATACCGAGGGAGAAATGTGTGAACGTTGTGCTTATGGCTATAGTGGTGATGCCACTAATGGTACACCTTATGACTGCCAACCTGGAACCGGTGACTCGACTGCTTACCCTAGACCTCCACCACCTAGCAATATTACCTGTAGCCACTGTAATTCCGATGGTACTGATTCCTGTAATGATGGCTATTGCTATTGCAAATCGAATGTTCAAGGCACCTACTGCGATCAGTGTAGATCGGGCACTTATGGTCTTTCTGACGATAATCCCGATGGCTGTGGTGAATGTTATTGTTCGCAAAAGTCCTCCACCTGTCGTTCGGCCTCTTTGTACCGCCAATTTATACCAGTTGATTTCCTTAGCAATCCTCCACTCTTCACCGATGAAGAGGGCCTCATTGCTGATACCGAAAACCTAAACTTCGAAATTGAAAGAAACGAATATACCTACAGTTATACTTCCTTTACTCCCAAATACTGGAGCCTAAGAGGTTCGGTGTTGGGCAACCAATTATACTCCTATGGCGGTGTCTTCTCATATCAGTTGAATGTGCAATCCTATGGTCACTATGAGCCAGGCAATGATGTCTTGCTCATTGGTAATGGCCAGAAATTGCTGTGGTCTCGCCCTAGCGCTGAACAGGAGAATCCTGAATACAAAATACGCCTACACGAAGATGAAAACTGGCAAACCATGCAACGTGGTGTTATGCAACGTGCTTCTCGCCTTGATTTCATGAATGTCTTGTCGAACTTGGAACATATACTGATTAGAGCCACACCCAAGATTCCCACAACACGCACTGCCATTAGCGATGTTATTTTGGAAAGCGCCGTAGAGACACCCTTCCCTGAGGCCCAACCCGCTAAAGAGATTGAAGTTTGCAATTGCCCATCTGGCTATTCGGGCACTTCTTGCGAAAGCTGTTCTCCCATGCATTATCGCGACAACAATGGTAATTGCTTACCCTGTCCCTGCCAAGATGATACCAGCAACTCGTGCAGTTTGGATGAACGTGGCTATGTAAGATGTCAGTGTAAACCTGGTTATGCCGGTGATCGTTGCCAAAATCCTGGTAAGTTTAGCAGATTTTTTTTTTTTTGGGGGCGATGAAATAAAAAAAGATTCCCCATAAATTATGGCATGTTTCATTTTTTGATTTAGTGTACATTTTGCTTGCTTGAAGAGAGCATGCTCTTTTGTGGAAGCTTACTTAATTGAGAAAAAGATAGCGAAAGTCTTGTTAAATAAATTAGAGAAAGAAAGATTTTAAATAATTTTTAAAGAGAGAATAAAATAGGTCATATGTACATACAAAAATTGTGGTTCGAAAGGAATTAAAACAGTCAATTTAAAACCAAATAAATTTTATATATCTGTAAATGAAACCGGTTTCCCTGATAATGAAAAATACGGGGAGAATAAATTGTTTTACTTAACCCTTTTGAACCACAATTTTTCACAAAACAATTTAATTTTTTTTTTTTCTTAAACAAATTTTACAATTCTTTAAAAAAATATCTATCTTTTTTCGATTTATTTCCATTACGAAAAACCCCCTGATTAAAACAAAAACTATTAAAAACAAAATAAACAAACGAAAAAATATGACAGTAGTGGCCCCCGTTAGTGTAACACCACCCGAAATGTTATGCGACATATCCCGAGGATTCTGTTGTAGTGGTTTGCAATTTAATATTGAGCCCAATCAAAGCATCTCCTACAATGAAACCTTACAACTGTATCGGGGTGGTCAGTACGTAGGCAATGTAACCAAGTTAAATTATGGCTGTAACATACGAGGTTCGCATTAAAAATCACATGAAATATTCAATAATTTTGTGTGTCTTTTTTATTAGTTTAGTTCAACCAAAAATGTTTAACCTGTGGGTTTGAAATTGAATATTTTTTTCTAATACAAATATTTATAAAATTTATTTTTTTAAATCTACTACTACAAAACTATGTTGTGTTTGTAAATTGGTAGTGAAATCTAATTTTCAAAATTTTCCAAGTAGTCTTTTGTTTAAAATATATATTTAAGTTTGTCTAAGTTAAAAAAAAACCAAAAATAATAAATAAATCCTCTTGTTTTTTAATGTCTGTCCTGTTAAGCATAAAAATATTAAAAAGAAAAAAAACAAAACAAAATTCCTCAAACATTTAAAAATAATTTATGTAAAATAATAATTTAATATAGTTGAACACCAAATAAAACTACAACTCTGTGTTTTAGCAAAAGCTTTAAAAAATTTATGTAAAAAATTTTATCTAGAGCAACTGGGTTTTTTAAAAAACAAATTACAATTAGTTTAACAAAAGTCAACAAAAATTTTGTGTTTTATGTTCTACTCTGAATTTAAGCTAATTTCTATATAGTTAGTTAAAACAACAACAACAACAACACTTAACTCCTTTTTTTCAAAAACAAAAATATTTTTTGTATAAATTCAAAAAAAAAATCTTACAAACTCTACTAACTTACGTTTTTCGTGTAAAAATTAAAAAAAAAATTATGTGAAAATTTTTTGGTAGTTTTTGTTTGTAGTTTTAGTAATTTTTTTAATATTAAAAAAACCAAGAAAATCATTTTTATATCCTTCAAAACCTCATTGTCACTAACCAACCTTTAGATATTGTCTCAAATATTAGTTAATTCCTTTAGTGAAATTTTATTAATATTTTTAATCTTTTCTTTAAAAAAATTGCTTACACTTCACTACACTACACTAAATATATAGAAGGCTACGATACTGAATCACCTACAACACGTCCAACTGCTGACACCGATATTAGAACACAAATAAGGGTATCGATTGCATCACCTGAAATTACCATCATACCCGTTGGCGGGTCTATAACACTATCTTGCAGTGGTCAACTAATATGGAATGGCGTAAGTAGTTGTTGTTAAATTTAAATATTTTTTACTTCTCGTACATACATACATACGAGTACACACGTAAAATAAAATAATTTTAAATAAACGTTATTGGTTTGTTTTAAAATTAAAATTAAAAAATAATTTAATTATTCGAAAACTTGATTTTTTTTATGATATTAATTTTAGTCCATATAGGTTTTTCACCCATATCTTGGTTGATTCTGGGCCCATTAGTGAATTCTTTTTCAAATTTCCCAAAAAAGCGTAAAGCATTGTGTAAAAAGAATTTTTTTTGTTGCTTATATCTCGTTAATTGCCGGATTTTGGTGACTTGCAATAACAAGAATCTCGGGAAAATTTCTGATTGTTTGATGCCAATAACGCGTCCGTACGATATCGGGCGGGCTGAAAAAACTTGATTTCAACAGACGGATAGACGCACATGGCTAAATCGATTTCCTTATCTATAAGGATTTTTAGGCCATTTTTTATTAATTAAATAATTGTATACTATTTCTTAATAAAAAAAAGTTTTACTTTTTATTTTAAAAGTGTTAATTTTGAAAAAAGCAATTTTCAATTTTAATTTAATTTTAAAAGAGTTTTTCTTTGAATTTCTTAAATTTTGATACAAATTTTTAATTTTCTTTCTCTTCAGAACCCTGTAATTGTAAACTGGTATAAATTAAACGATAAAATGCCCTATGGCTGGGAGCAAAGTAACGGTATCTTGCGTTTGTATGATTTGCAAATTCATGACTCTGGCATATACATTTGCCAGGCTAAAAACAATGAAACTAGACGCGTATTCGAAGATCAAATATCTATCACTATTACTGGTAAGTTGAAAAAAACGAAAAATAAAAATTATATCTTAATCTTACAATTTTTTAAACGCTGCATTTTTTATAAACAAAAAGGATATGCCAGAGAAATGTTGGCCAAATATGGTAGGATACTTTTAAGACACTTTAAATATTATCATTTTCGACAAAAAAAATAGAGAACTAAAAAAGTTTTCGAGGTTTTTTAATAGAAAAAATGTCCATGCTTTTAAAAAACTCCAAATCACTCTATTCTATATTGAAGACAGTTTGGATTTTTCTTAAGAAGAAACTATAAACTTTAGTCTGGTCTATACTATAGAAACTAAATAAATAAACTCTATAATAACGACTGTAGAAAAGTCCTTAGAATAGACTAAACTGGAGTGACGTAATAGTAAAGTCTATAGTAGAGCCTATAGTATTGATTTTAGTTCAGACTAATTATTTCCTTCTTACTAAACTTTTCAAATTTTTTGTATCTGTCTTAAAAGACTTCAACGGAGTTTAGGGTTCCTTACTATATATATTGACTTTCGTAATTTGTATTACGATTTTATTGCCACACATTTTCTTTTTCTGAAAATACTCTCCTCCTTTTATTCCCCTGCAGAAAGTTCTCGTCGCACTCCAGCCAAGATTGAAAATCTTCCACCCTATTTCTCCTTTGAAGAGTATGTACCCAATGAAGTTAACTGCGAAGTAAGTGGTAATCCTGCACCCAGTGTCATTTGGACACGCGTCGATGGCCAAATGTCAAGTGAGGCACATGTCGATGGCAGCCGTTTGATATTCGAAATGCCGCGTAAATCCGATGAGGGCAGCTACAGATGTCAGGCCAACAATGGTGTAGGCTATGAAGAGAAATACACACAAATTCGTGTACGACCCTCGACGCCCCAACCCACTCCTCCACCACGCGAGTTGGTCTACATTGAACCGCCCTCGTTCTCGGGAGAAAGTGGTGAATATGTACGCTTGACTTGTCAGCCCACCACACCGGTTATTCTTAAATACGAATGGATCAAGGATGGCTATCCCTTGTACCGTCAACAGAATTTGATTATTAATGGCAATATTTTGGAGATACGTGATTCTTCGGCACGTGATTCGGGCGTCTACACTTGTGTTGGTATTGACCAGAGAGGTCAACGCAACTATACTTCAGATGCCCAGGTGCATATTGAAGAGACTAGACCTCCTTATGTAAGTGGTGGCGGTAGCGTGGTAGCCCAGCCAGGAAGGTAAGTTTTTTTAAAATATCTTAAGCTGGGGTAGAGGATAAAATATTGCTGCTTTTTTATTAGCATTCCACCAACTGTCCAACGTTTGCCCGAGGAGCAGCATGTTATCCAGGGCCATGACTTTAGTATTACCTGTGAAGCCTCTGGCACTCCTTATCCCACTATTAGATGGACCAAGGTCCACGAATCTCTTGGCGACAACGTGCATCAGACGGGCAATGTCTTGCGCATCATGAATGCTCGTCCCGATAATCGTGGTATTTACTTGTGCATTGCCGAAAATGAGGGTGGCAATGATCAAACCAACACTTTTATTGATATTGAACGTAAGTAGTTCTTCTTTTTAATCTAAAAAAAATTATCTTAATTGTATAAAAACATTTTTATGGATTTTTTATTTTCTTTAAATAAAGAATTTATAGAGATTTTCCATGGTGTAATTCATAGGTGACTTTATTGATCATCAGCTGATACTCTCCTTATGTCAAAAATGTGTACATTTTCTATTTTCTTTTAAAAATTAACATAAATTGTTAAACTTTATTCGTATAAAGAAATTTAGAGTTACACCATATGGAAATTTTCTATAAGTGAAAATAGTAAAGAAAATTTGGAAAATGTTCTTCATGTTTCTTTAAATTGCATTGAAAATCTATTTATGTATAAAAATGTATTCTTCTTGTTCTTGTCTTTATGCCTCTTTCTCGTTTTAATTAAATTACCTTTTTATAAAAATTTATTTAACAAAAAAACTATTTTAAAAAAAAGTTTACAAGAAAGGAGTCGGTAATAAGAACGTTCCCAACAATATACTAGTTATACTACTAATATCTACCACCCTCATTATATCATTGATTGCAGCTCGTGAACATCCCATCGTTGAAATTGATCCCAAAGAGCCACAAGTTGTCAGCGTTGGCGGCCAGGGTATATTATACTGCACGTCTACCGGCATCCCAACACCGCGCATACAATGGTTGCGCGTCAATGGCCAGCCACTGTCGCCGCGACTTCAAATGCAACAGAACGAGCCGGGCTATATAATGTAAGTTGTTTACATTTTAATTTATTTTGGGGGAACTAATTTTAAAACTTTTGTTTTTTAGTATGAACGATGTCACGTTGGAGGATGCTGGCGACTACAAGTGTGTGGCCGAAAATGAAGTTGGCAATGCCACTGCTGTAGCCACTGTACGCGTTATAGAGGCACCTTCTATTCGAATAGAACCTAGCCAAGATGTGCTAACGGTAACTGAGGGTGATGAGGTAAAGGTTATCTGTAAGGCCAGTGGTTTCCCCAATCCCAGTGTTCGCTGGGTGGAAGACAATTCAGTTGCCACCTTTGATTATTCGCCAGAATCTGAACATTACAACGAAGCCTTCTTGGAATTCTATCGTGTGTCTATGCAAAACGGCAAGGCCTATAAGTGTGTGGCCACCAATGAGGCCGGCACTGATGAACGTTACATTGTTTTGGATGTAAAGCCTAGACGTGGTGATGCTCCCGATGATAGTGATGTGGATAGATCGCCTTATCCCTATGACAGACGCCCCTTGTATCCCCAACCACAACAACCTTCGTATCCCTATCAACCCTCGTATACACCCCAACCAAATCCTGAGAATATTTATCAGACCAAACCTGGTGACAATGTTACCTTAGACTGTGATTTGAGTAAGTTTTCTGGCCTCTTGTTACAAGGTTTTCTTTTATATTTTTATTTGAATTTTATTTTTTTTCTTCTAAGATGCTGCCTATGAGACCTCCTGGGTTCGTGAAGACGGTCGTGCTTTGCCTTCCAATTCCCACTTTGAGCGCAACAAATTGATTATCCATCATATGCAAGAAAATAATGCCGGCAAATATAGATGCAATGCCTATGATAATCATGGCAATATTATTACTTATCACTTGGCCGAATTGGTTTACATACCCATTCCCCATATTACGTTGAATCCTAGAATGCCCATCCATGTCAATGCCAATGATAATATTGACATATCCTGCGATGTTGAGGGTGCCCAGCCTATTTTGGTATCCTGGCATACAGATAATAATAGACCTTTGCCAGCGTAAGTTGAGAAAAATCTTACAAACTATTTTCATGCAAAATTTTTTCTTGTTTGTCTTTACAGATCGGTTAGCATTGAGGGCAAGTATTTGCGTTTTATTGCAATTACTCCAGCAGCTGCTGGTCGGTACTATTGCTCGGCCTCGAATAGCTATGGCAATACCACTGAAATGGCTGAAGTTATTGTGAATCGTGATCATTCGTATGAAACCCGTCCTCAGGCCAAAACCTATGAACTAGATGAAGGTAAAACTGTGCGCATGTCGTGTGACGTTGAAACCCATGTACCCATACGTGGTGATATCTATGTAAGTTTTCCATTTATTTCATTTTTTCTTTTTATTTCCTTTTACCTGAACAATTTTTAACCCTAAAAACTTATTTGCAGTACACCTGGACCCGTGAAGATGGCAGCCGTTTGCCAGCCAATTCTCAAATACGAAACAATGAATTGTACATTTTCAACGTGCACAAACAAGACGAGGGTCGTTATATCTGTGAAGCCATAGCCAATGGTGTCAGATCTACGCCCTCTTATGCTGAACTGTATGTCAAGCGTGAGTATCAAGATCAAACGGCCAGAATTTCAAGCAATAGATATAATAGACACCCTAATAAATAAACCAAAAAAATTAAAAATGTTTTTAAACAATTCAAAAAGAAAAAAACAGAAGATATTGAAATTCGAATTTTGTTTTTCTTTTTTTTTTTTTTATTTGCAATCAGAACAAAACTTTTAAAAATCGTTTATTATTTTTTTAAAATAATTTAAGAAAATTGGCATGTTTTTTTTACCAAAAAAAATATTTTTATTTCTTAAACCACCACTGATTTTACTTGCATATTTATTTTCCTAAATAATTTGTAAAAAAAGAATTATATATAAAACTTTATTTATCTACATACATATAAACAATATATTACATTCATATGTACGTATGTAAACCTGTAAATATTTTAACACTACCTTAAACCAACCAACCAACAACAACAACAGAGTCTCTTTTATTGTAAATTAACACATGTTTGTTGTAAAGTTTTTATTTTAATAAAAAATTATTTATATAATTTTTTAAATGTAAAAAAAAACGGTGGCGGGTATAATTTTGCATGCCAAATATATTTAATATTATTTTTTTAATTTAAGTAATTTTTTAATTTAGTTTTTATTTTAACATTCTAAAATATTTTTTTTTCGCTTTTTGTTTATTGTTAAATAAAATTTTGTAAACATAAAATCTTGAAACAAAAAAAAAAAAAAACAAATTACCAAACAAAAATGGCTGCCATTTTTTCTTTAACATTTAAGTGTAAATTAAAAATAATAATATTAATAATAATTACCCCCAATCCTTTAAAATTTTATTAATAATAAATACATTTGATTTATTAACAACTTTTTTATAAACCAAACAAAAAAGTTAATCACGTTTTTATTTTGATTTTGTCTCAAAAAATAATGGTGAAGGTTGTTGTAGGTGTATTTAAAACAATAATTGTAATAATCGTTTTGTTATTACAAAATCTTGGTTGTGGAGTTTTATTTTTAACATTAAATGTATGATTTTCTTGAGTTTTTTTAATATGTTTTATTTATTATTTTTTTCCGTTTAATTTTTTGTTTGTTTTTTGCTTAATTATTTTTTTTTCTTTATGTTTTGCTGAAATCAGTTTTTTAATGTCCCTGCGTTGATTTCATTTTTCCATGTTGTTTACTTTTCTCCCTAAATATACCTTCACTTTCTGTCTCTTACTTCGGCAATTCTCTTACAGTTATCTGTATGTACTCACGTACGTATTTATAAGTTTTTCTCTATGGTGCATTTATGTATGTAAATATGTACATACAATGTAGTCTTAAAATTTTAATTTTATCCGTTTTATTTGCTCTTCTCTTTCTGCTTCCAAAGTATTTATTTATCGTTGTCAAATATAATTTCCATGACAACTAATATCATTTTAAAAAACGTTTTTTTAATTAATATCTTTTGTAATCACATATACTAGTAAGAGAAGAATTTAAGATATGTACATATGTACAAGGATTTTGATCTTAAATATTGTACATAAATGCATTATGGTTTTCTTAAGGCATTTTTTTGCTGCTTTAAGTTTTGCTTTATTGTTCAAAAACTACTCTCTTGATTTTTTCTTTGCCCCACTTTCATGCTTATTTAGCTACGCTTATTCATTAAACTCATTTAAAACAGAGAACTAAAGGAATACATTCATTAAAGTAGTAAAAATATTACCCTTTCGAGTAAACACTAAGGATATTAGACTTAAAAAGTTCTTACGTATATATAGATAAGATGTTAAAGATGTTTTTATTTAAGCGCGACTTGATCTCGCTCATTTTTCTTTGTTTCTGATTAGCATAGACTTGAACAACGAAAAAAGAGATAACAACAACAAGATTAATTTTGTTTTAAAATAATTTTTTTTATAGTAATTGAACGTTAATACAGAAATATAATTAATTTACCGTAATTTTTTTTCGAAAAAAAGATTTACTTATAAGCCAGTATATGTTATAAAAGAGTTTAAATAAAAAAATATTCATATTTTTAAGACGTTTTCTATGCAAAGAGTTGCCATACTCGACCCTAAGCATGTAAAATCGAAGTTAAACATATAGTTCTTATGTAAAAAGAAGATTCAACTAAAATGTCTAATACATTAAAAAAAAAATAAACAATAATATCAGGTAAAATGAAAATTTCTTATGGTTCTGTTGAATAAATTTGTATGCTTTTTAAAATTTAAGTTTTTTGAAAATTTGGTATTATTTCCTTCCTAATTTAGTTTACATGTAAATTGTTTTGTTTCTGTAAGTAAAAACTTTTTCGTGTTAACATTATTACATACCTATACAGCAACAAAAAATGTATTTAGTTACAAATTACATTTTTGTAAAATACACCGTAAAAAAATCATTGTTATTTGTTATTACACATTCCATTTTGTATACTCTCGAACCTTGTACATAATTAATAATTTTTTAACATAAAATTAAATCATTAAAACTAATTTTATATATAATTTTTTTAATGCATTTTTTATATTTTACAAATATTTTTTTTTTTAATTTAACTAAAATATTTTTTCTGCTTTTCTTCTTTTTTTTATTTATATATTTTTTCTCCTGTTATCTCATGAATACTTTTATTATATACAAATACAACTTTTACATACATACATACTTTTTTACAAACATCATTCTAAAACATTTTTTATATCAAAAACAAATCAATTTTTTATAAAAATCTTAAAGGAGGTCACAGCATAAATGATATACCTTGCATGGTTCTCTATATCTGTACAGGTGTGTTTAAATCATAATTTTTTTGTAATTTATTTATTTTTATAATATTAAAACAAATCGTCTTAGTTATATTTGTGACAACAACAACAAAAAAACACATTTAGTTAATTATAATATTTTTTTTCTTTGTATTATGTATTTTATTATATTTTTAGCCATTTACACGCGTAGAAACTAGTTGTTGTTAATAAATTGTAATACGTAGCACCAGGATTTTCTTGTAGTGGCCAGAAAAAAAAACAATTCCAAAATTTTTATAAAAACTCCATTTTATGTTTGTTTTTTGTCCCTTAATAATTTTTTTAATGTAATAATTTTGTGTTAATGTTTTAGTCTCATTATTCATTTAAAAAAAAAAATCACCTTAAATAACTAATTTAAACAAATTTAGTTGAAAATTATACAGTATTAGCCAATTGATAGTAAACTTTAAAAGAAAATCTTTATATGAATGCATTTATTTTTATTTACGTGTTCCCAATCCTTACAATAGCCAAACAATGAAAATAACAGTAAACAAACTAGATATGTATGTCTCCCTTTTTCACTTTCGCAGAGAGTTGCTCTTTAATACAAAAATTAAATTCTATACCAAAAAATTCTGTTATTGTAGTGTGTGTGTGTGTGTGTGTTCATTGAAATAAATGTAAAAAAACCGCTGGAAGTTGAAATAACGCTACGATATTGAAATAAAAACGTATTTAAGTAATTCTAGGCATATTTTAATATTTTTTTTTTTTTTTGTTCCTTAGCAAAATTCAGTGATAATTTGAAAATTGACTTTGTGAAACAAAATTTTTTTTATACTTTTTTAAAAAGCTTATAAATAAGTTTACCTGTTAAAAATATTAAACGTTTTTAATTCAACTTTTTGCTTAAATGAGCCCTTTATTTATGTTTTTCCAATCTGTTCTTAAAATATTTCTTTAAGTATTTAAGGCATTTTGTGCACTATTACTTTTCGTTGTTGTTTTATTTTTAAGCATAGTTTTATTATTGTAAATTTATTTTTATTTTATTATTTTTTCCAACCCATAAATTATTAAAACAAAAACAAAATTTACTTATATATTTTATAAAATCTATATACAAAAACTGTGGCCTTGTTAATTGTAATGCAAAAATTACCAAAAAAAATGTTCTCAAAATTACCCGAAAAAAGACTACAAACAATTGAATACTTTAAAAACTAAAGCACCAGCTACAGCAGCCGCCAGTCGTACCTCATATGCCTGCCAGCCCAGCGATTTTAAATGTGTTTCCCATCCCCATACCTGCGTAGCCCAGCATATGGTGTGTGATGGCATACACGATTGCACCGATCATTCGGATGAGTTTAATTGTACACGCGAACTGGTTAATTATAAAAGATGGAAAAAGAACTCCTACCAGCCCTTGAATCCTAAGCAACCCTTAGACACCTATACAAAACGGCATAAAAGAAAGTTTCATCAGCTACAGCATGTTTTGATTAAAAATCACTCATATTATGGCCTAAATAGCGGTTGGTTTTAAATATTTTTTATTGTTTCTTGTTTTAATGCAAAAAAATGTATTTATGTGGCAATTAATCGAGTATTTTTGTTTGTTTAGTTTTAAATATTTTTCTTTATTTAAAAAGAAACCTTAAATTTTAACTTTTTTGTTTAATATAATTTCTTTGAAATTATTTTACACCCAATAAGAAGGTTTGGCCAAGGCATTTTAAATAAGTTAATGGTAGTTGAACAAAAATTATTTAAACAATGATCAACACTTTTAGCAAAACAAGCACCAAAGAGTAAAAAAGTGCATTAAATATGTTAAATATATACTAAATAACAAAAAAAAATCACTTTATATTTTAAAATTCAATGAAAACACCGCTTTCAATAAAAGAATGCCACAACTTATGTACCACTTTAGTGAAACACACACCTTGAAAAAAATCGCTACGTTAGTCACATGTTGCAAAATACAACAAATGCTGTAAACCACCACACTGCTGTTAGCGATTACACTTTAACAATTATTATTCTTGAAATGAAAATTTTATAAATTGGTTTTTAGCACAGTTTGAAAAAAGTCTAGGTATTTTTTAAACAAAACTATTGAAAGGTTTTTCTTTATTGTAAGTAAAGTGTAAATTATAATATATTTCTTTAAAATATTGTTTTATTTATCATAACATTCACCCTTTTCACCACGGCTTATTGTTTCTGTATAAAACTCTACACATTTTGCATGTTTAACGGTAAACACTAATATAAACTGAACTAACCTATTTGTATATAAGTACATCCATACAAATACATATTTAATTAAAAAAATATCAAAATTTCCAACCAAAATTTTGTAAATAACTTTAAAAATGTTTTAATTATTTTGGATTTTAATTTGTATACTAAAAGTAAATTATGTAATGGTACCTATTTAGTTTATTATTTTCTTTAATCTTTTCTAAAATATATTTTATTTTAAAAGAATTTTTTTTTTAATTCTTTTTTAATTAGAGTATAGAATTTGTGTAATTTTTAGTTAAAAAAACAAATTTTTGTGTTAGAAAAGAGAAAAATCATTTAATATCTATGTTTGTTTGTTTTTTTATATTATGTATTTGACAAAAACAATTTATGCTAACATATTTATGTTTGTTTCTATATTTTTTCACCATGGCCTTAATTTTCCAAAAAAAAAAAAAATAAAAAACGCACAAAATTAATTAATTTTATAAAAAAAAAAATCACCTGAACGTTTATGTGCTCTCATATGTCTATGTGTGTGTAATGCTGTTCATCTCAAATTAAAAAAAAATCAACCAAAAATCGATCATAATCAACGTTCTTAACGAAAACACTCAACACTCTGCTCCAAAAAAAAAAAAAAAAAAAAAAAA
>NDXZ01018867.1:0-23217 GCA_003055125.1 Paykullia maculata
TATGCAAAATTAAAAGCATATATATACGATTTAACAAAGTTATTCTTAATTGTACTTCTTTTGTATGGGGGTCTCATCGTCCTTGCTTGGAAGCCATCTGTTATTGCCCAATGGATTTCTTATATCAAAGTCGATAGCAAATATATTTCCCTTAAAATATAATAAAACGCATTCTCAGTCCCAGCGTCTATCCTATCCGTTTTTTTAATACATTTTGTGTTTTTTATCAGAGTGACGTTGCCTTAAATGCCTTAGAATTACTTTTTTTTACGGGGGAGCCTAAACTCCTCCGTCGTTTTTGGCTACTGCAGAGCTTAATATTTTAAACGATTATCGGCACGTCCAATTGGATAATAAAAAAACAAACTATGCCCACTTCGTATAAGCTTTTTTCAAGTTTACCTCTTACATAGCTCTGTATAAATTTGTTTTTTTCCACTCTGAATTAGAGGACTTAATACATTGTAGAGGATTTTAAAGAAATTCTATATAATTTGACAACTTTTTTTAAAATATTTTTTTGTTTAAGAAATAATAAAAATATATGCTAAAAGTAATTAATTTAAGCTCAATCCAATTTTCTTATAAAGTAAAACTTAATTTTGTATTCTATTCATTTAGGCTTTTGTCTCATAAATAAGTCGCCTTTTATTTGTTAAACAATATTGAAATTAAGCTTTTAATTGTTTATTTTTGCCACGTGTACTTATGCCATTAATTATTTAAACAGATGTTTTAGTTTGTTAAATAAAGCATGAACTTAAAGACAATGCAACTTAATTTTTCGATACGACAATAATCTGAAAAAATTAATGACTTTTACTTAATTCTATGGTTTCAAAGAGGATAAAAAAATTAGGAGGGTCTTGCTTTAAATAGTTTATTTTCAACTAAAAGTTTTAACTGGAAAAAGGTTGTGTTCTCATTAGAGGTTGTGGTCATATCTAATGCTCTCTGAGAGCATTCATTACAATTTGCCTACTTTTTTATTACGAAATATTTTTCATAAATTTCTTGAAATTTTAATACGCTTTCGCTTGAATAACACTACTACCCTACTGTTTAAGTGAATATAAATAATAATTTACAGAATAAAGCAATGTACGACTCAAAACGACTTCATAGACAATAGGATTATTGAAATAAAACTTGAATAGTAATTAATTATATTCAAATGTATACTGCTAATTATATGTTTTTAGGCATATAATTTTATACACCAAAATGTGTGTAATAAAAAATACATATTTACAAAATCTTCATACATGTTATATTTTGGAAAAATTTTACATAATTTTAATTTAAATGAAACGGTTTTGTCGTTAATCCACATAGCAGCAGGGGTGTGTGTGTGTATGATAAGAAATTGATGTAGCACAGTGGGATGTTTAAAACGATAACACCTTTACAAGGTCTTACGAAATTATACGATAACAAAAATTTTTTTTTTATTAATACATTAGCTGTATAACGATATTATTGTAGAGAAGTTCTTTCTATTACTTTTTATAAAATGAAAATTTGTAAGTCATTAGTTTGATTTTATAAAGTAACTACTCACTTTAAGGCCACAAGTTAACTTAACGGGCCTTTACGGGCTTTTACGCGCTTTTGGTGCTTTAACTAATGCCAAACTAAAAGCTGTAAAAAAATATCATTGTCAAAACCATTGTCATTAGTTAGCTAATAACATTAAATTTTATTAAAAAAGTGTTAAAAAAGACTTTATTAACAAGTTTTTTGGGATTTTATTCATGCAAAGAAAAAACAGTGTTGAGTATGGTCACGATAATATGATTACAGACAATTTTAAATTTTATAAGTACTGCAATCGTTATATGATTGCCATAATCATACTTTGGTTGTAGTCATATTTTACGTCAATACCATTATCATATATATGGGTACAAGAATCATTATATGTTTGTCCAAACTATAAACTTTGTAACGGATAATCATAAATATGATGGGCTCAGATTATGGTTATCATATATTTCTCTGGGTGTTAAAACCTAATTTGAAGCTAAATAAATGGTAAAGATTTGGCCACTGACTGACATGTAGGATTCAGCAACAATACCGCATTATAGGAAATCAATTTACAGTTTACATTTTTAGTAACGTTTTTTAAACTATCAGGGTTTTGCTTGGAAATTATTAACCGTATTTCTGGACAACGATAATGAAAACTTTCAAACAGAAGAGTGTTGAGATGCCAGTATAGCCAAGTGTGTGTACATAATTGTATCCTATGTTCTTTATGTTTGAATAAACTTAAAACAAAGTTATGTATGTATGTTTATTTATTTCAAGTCTAGCAACACTTTTGGCACATCCTTATATTCTTAAACCTCTAACGATGCTCTTTAATTGTTTACCATTTAAACTTGTATTTCAAAATAATAAAACAGTGTTGACTTGTTTTATTTTTGTTTCACCATTTTACAATGAGTTTTTTTTTTAACAAAAACAACAACGATATCAACACAAAACTTAACTAATTGAGCTCATGTTTAAGAAAGAATTCAACCAAAAACATTCTCCAATTTTCTTTTCACAAAAACAATAACGACAAAACTACAAAAGAAAACAAAATGAGCTTTGTTTAAAGAACATTTTTCAACAGCAACTTTAACAAAGGTAACCAACAGTTATAACAATAAAAACAACAACAACAACAATAGAACATATAACAAAATAAATACCTACTTACTTACGAAATAAATAAGGCCTATAAAAAAATATAAAACAAAGAGACGAAAACATTGCAAAATGAAATAATTCCTTTGTTGGGAGTGTAATTGTCTATTTAGGAATGTTTATATGTAAATATATGTATGTCTGTTTGTAATTGTAGCAAAATATATCTATATAAAGTAAGTATGTTCTTTTTATGCCTTTACATTAAAGTAGTGTTACATCAGGCAAAAGTTTGCTTTTCTGAGGTTTTCTGACACTGACGATTGAACATTTTTATACATAAATCTTTGAAAATGTTTGGCTGAGAGACTTAAATATGTACAAACTTGGATGTATGATGCTACATATTAGGAGAAAAAAATCTTAACTTATTTATGCATGCTGCTCTTTCGCATGAATTGTTGCTTACCCGTGTTCTAACTCTGCCTTCATTTCCTTGTTTATTGCTAATCTTAAGGGTAATGAAAGTTAAAATGCGTGGGAGTGTTAGGAAGTATATGGGAGTTCATATCATTAAATATATTTGTAAATATTTTTATATGTATTTCATGTAAGAAAAATACTATGAGAACACATTTGCAGTACTGTGCCAAGCTATTTTTGTATAAATGATGTTTCGTAACTTACGTTATATTTAATTTAAACAGATTTTATTAATCTTTACACATTAACTATATTTTAAAAGAATGAATGCATCATTGCTTACAAAATGGTTGGAAAACCTAATAGTGTTAGTTGCTTTAGGCTTTTATTGGTTTAAGTATTGCTTTGCATGCATTTTGTTAGCAAACGTTTGTTAGTCTTTAACAATGGCACGTTATAGATTTATTTGATTTTCAAAACCAAAAATGACATGGAAGTAGATTAAAGCATTCCCCAATATGAATCAAGTAACCAATAGTGCTGTTATAAGGAAAAATCAGCATCTTGGTTTAGGTACATAAAGCGGACAACTTCTTGAGATTTGCAATATTTTTCCGCTTAGCCAAGTTGATGTAACTGAACCCTTAATACACCCACGCAATAAGAACGTATTCTTTATTTATTATATTGTGTGGTGTTTTTAGTAACCACCTAACTGTCAGCTGTCAAAATATTTTCCTTTTGTTTGTTGGCAATTGTTTGGCGGCAAATGTCAGCCCAACATTCATACATACATTTAAGAACAGCCTTATCAAAGCTTTTTTGTTTGAACTTAGAATATGATAACTGAAACAGGTATCTTACCTTAATGTAACAGTTTTCTTTTACGTTGTTCATTATTATTGTATTTTTATTTATGAATGTATGTGTGTTTTCATATTCATTTATTTACTTACCAAGAATCCTTTACATTCATCAATGCTGTGAATGCTTTAAGCATTTAAGCATTAAACATTTACAATTTTTATTAGAAATTCATTTGTATTTTTTACCTACGGAAAAGTATGTTATGAAAATCAGTGTTATGTTTATACCTCTTAAATTTAGACCCACTGTGCAACGGTTTATTTGTATCTTTGTACCTATTCTATTATTTAACTTATATTCCTTTTCTCAATTCAAAATTCAACAAATCTTTAGAAAACCATTTCTATTTTAAACAAAAAACAGATGTTTACAAAAGTTTAGCTCAACTGTCACAATGTTTTAATTATAATTATTGTTGATGTTGTTGTTGCGTTATTTACTAATTTTGACAGGAAATAATTAGACCTTAAACTATACAACAGAATAATGGAAATGGAAAAAAGACAAAGTCATCATGTACAATTCATTTTTCAACCCTCAAAAAAAAATTACAATAATGAAGTAAATGTTTCAAAAATAAAAATTTCGTATAATAATTTGAAGGTCTTAAAGAAAACGAAAACGAAAATTTCAAGGAAAAAAAAATAGAAAATTAATTAAATTTTTTAACAAGAATGTTTTTGTTTAAAAAAGAAAATTATTTTAAAACGAGAATAGAAAACTTAAACTTAAGATTTTAAGTAAAACAAATTAGGCATATTGGGAAACCATAACAAATGACCAAATGAACAAATGAAAAGGTCTATATAACCCTAATCAATTGTAGAGCGTTACTAATAAGTATCAAATTAATATTCTCGTTAAAAGATTTATTTACGCACCACAATATACATACAAACTTATTTATGCTTAAAGATTTTAAGTTTCCTTATTTTTGTGTTTTGCTTTTATTTAACGTAAAAGTTATATTTTCTTCTAATAAATTTAATCAATTTAACTTTAAAATATTTATAATGTTGTATACGGCATATAATGAATGTGAAAATTGAAAATGTAAAAATTGAAATTGATCCAACTTACCGGAATTTATCCCTATTCATGCAAGCGGCAGGAAAAGAGCTTTTGATTAAATAGAAAAAGAGGGAGTATTGCTTTTTTGTAGTGTTTTCTCTTGTAATCCCGATAAAAGAGTGAATATTATCCTACATTATTAAGGTATTTTAGTAAATCAAAAGAGATGAATTCTCTACTGTCTCCGGTAAAAACAAATGTTCTCTCCTCAATGCAAGTAAGCAGCTCAATAATAAATTAAATATAAAAGTATCAATTAAAACACCGGCTCATACGTGTTTCTTATTGGTGGTCAGATGTAGGCGTAAGAACTCGTTAGAATATTAGATGGAGTAAAATTTTGTTTAATAATTTTAAAAATCGCTACTTGAAAACTTTTTTTGATGCAAAAACAATAGGAATTTCCAATGCCATCCATTAATAAATTTACGGAAATATAAGTCTTAAGAGCATAAACGTCGCAACTGATACGTTTAACGTCATGCCTTCAATCTCTAAAAGGCTTGGCCTATAATTAAATAAGTAAAAAAGACTGAAATGGCTGTCGCCTGTAAAGGAATAACATACATAGGTTAGGAAGTTTACATAGTCAACATAGGGAAGTTATTAAGAAAGTTAAGAAAAGGAAAAACGGAAGCTTGAATTGATCCTTAATTTAAAAATTGTTAAATATTTTTATTACCATGAAGTATTTCATTTTACTGAAATTGTATTTACAACATTGCGGTCACACCAAACACTTTAATAAAAAAAATATAACTTTTTTGCATTTGTTATCAATTATTCTGCACTGTTTTTTTTTTAATAACTTTTATTTTATTAAATCTATTTTTAATTGTTTTTTGATGTCAACATTTTTTTTTTGCTGACAGCATGTACAAAATACAAACAACGGAAAAAATGTGAGAAACAAAGATAAATATAATTTAAAATAAAAAATTAAATATTAATAAAGAAACGTAGAAGAGAAAAAAATTCAAACCAATTTTTTTTTAAGGAAGAATTATGTATAAAATAATTTTGAATTTATTTTATTTTTATTTAATAAATATTTTTGTTAACCTCATTGTAACTTAAATTTAAAGTGAATTTATTTTAATGTAAAAAGCAGTCTAAGGGTTACTTAAAAATCGCGTCTATAGTTTAAACGTGGTTTTCCTTATGACTATAAAGTATTTATAGTCTCTTTTCTATCCTATAGACTAGTATACAATTCATTTTATTGTCATTAATTATCTTAATTTTAATGGTAAATTTATTGTTATTTATTTTAAACTTATGTCTTAGGTCTTTGGCTTTAATATTTTTTACTCATCAAATATCAAAATTTTCTAATAAATTTAAAAAATATTTTTTTTAATTTTATATTTCAGTTAACTAAAAAATAATGATACCAAATTAATCAGAGACTACAACCATTTAGATACCTAAAATCATCCTAGATATACACCCAGTTAATAACAAATCAAAGCCAAACTAATAGTTTCTTACACAAAACAATTGCATGTCTACAACAAATAAGAACAGAAGTATAAAAAGTCAATGTCGATGACGACATTTGTGACTTTAAAGCTGCTCTTTATGCTGCTTCTACTAACACTATTGCACACTTTATCGGGAGAAAGCTTAGACGTTGAAACGAAAATAATTTCATTTGAGAATGATGGGTTGAGCCAAAGCATCTCAAAGGAAAGTAATACTAATAAATTTATAACAAAGAAGCAACATGTTTTATTTAAATCCTCATCATCATCGACACAACCGATGCAAAATGCTGTCGTCTCAAATATGCCGGCAGTGGAAAAGAAAGCGAAAATACCTGGTGGCATGATAAAATTAAATAGTAAATTAATGAAACGTTTAAAACGTCAACATTTATCAATTTCCGGCTCAACGGCCATGACTTCCTCGCACGATTTAGCAGCCTTAAATCATCATCAATTAAGTTTACCCTCTGTGCCATTGCCACCACCACCACCTTTCCCTAACACCAATTTCAATCTGTCACCATTTAGCTCTGCTGCTGGTAAATCAATAAATGCTTTTGCATTTCAAAACAAAAATCATCATCATGACCATCTTCAAACACCTTCATCTTCGTCGGCTCACTTTAAGTGTGGTGGCGTGTTAAAGGCTCGTCACGGTATCATACAGACACCTAACTTCCCACACAAATTCACCACCCCCATCGAATGTGTTTGGATTATTGATGCATCCGACTTGATGCCACATTCTGGCCACAACATATCGATTGTTGTATATTTGACCCAGTTGTATGTTTTGGGTGGCCTTAAATTCACCGAATACATGTATTATTCGGATGATTATAAAGTGCCCGCTCATCGTGTCTTTACACTTACCGAAGACGATGTCACGCAAGTTGCGTGGGTGCAATTCAATTCGCAGTATTTGGAAATACGTTTTCGCATGTCATCATTGGATGGCACACATTTGCGTGCTTTGGATCGTTTGTTGGATGTTTATGGCTTTAATATGACATACGAGGTAGAGCCGGTAAAGCCGTATCAGTGCAATACATTGCAGTGTCGGTTTCTGGGTCACTGTTATGCAAAGGCAGATTACAGGTAAGACAAATTAAATTTTTTCTCAGCCAAAGTTAACTTAATTTCTAGATAAGTTAAAAAAAATGTTTTTTGGTGAAAGACTTTTTCTGAAAAATACTTTTTTTTATTATTAAATTAATAAAATAAAGATTAAAATATTTAATAAAATTGTCCCTTCATTACCAAAGCTTTTTTAAGAATAAAAAAGTTTTAATTGTTTTTTCTTTGCAAATTTATTGTTTTTGCTTAAAACTTTTTTCTTTTTTGCTGCAAAGAACTTTTTCTCTAACTCGAACTGCAGTATTCTCTTTACATCTAAAATTGTTGTTGCTTTGTTGATATTGTGCTGATTTTATTGGTTTATTAGTCATTCTGTCCGTTTGCCTTCCGGTCACTGGACTTCTGGGTTGTTTTTTTTCCAATTCATTTCTACTCAATTCAATAGCAATTTTGTGATTTGTTAGTGAAGGAAGTCTTTTTTCTACTCTATTGTTGTGTACAAAACTCAAGCAAATTTGAATTTTTATGGGCAAAAAAACTTTTGTAGTGACAAAAATAGAAAAAAATAATGAAAAACTATGTGAAATCAAAGTTTAAGCTTTATTGCATATCTTTAAGGCATAAATTACATTTTTAAAAGTTTTCTGAAATGAAAGTTAATTTTTTTGGAAAAATGAATAAGTAGTTTAAAGCTGTTAAGGAATTAAAGTTTTTATTTGAAGCAGCTTAAAAGTTTGGTAAATAATTTTACAATAACGACTTTACCACAATTTTTTAAATATCAAATATTTCTTTAATTTTTGTTTTCCAATAAGTCAAGCAGCTCCTTTTGCGTATGTGGAAATATTTTCGAAAATCCGGTATTGAAAACTGGCGATATCCATCAATGTCCGGCTTTTTTGTTGCACATAAAAAATTTATATTTTGCTGGTTTTGGATAAACTATAGACATTTTTGAACAAATTTTACTATTTGGTACATAATCTGCAAAGATAAAGGCAAAAAACCTATACGGACCATAATTTCTATCATCAAAAAAACAAGTTTTCTAAGACTTTAAATGCCTTTCGGACATGTAAATACGTAAATGCATGCAGACCCTTCCTATTACATACCTATAAGGGTATATAAGATTTGGCACAGCAAATTATAGCGCTTTAACTTGTTTTTAATTGATCTTCTCTTTGATATATTTTCCTTTCGATTGTTTGAAGTCATGTTGGCGTTTTTAATATTTACTTTTTTAATATTATGGAAAATTTACAGACTTCTTAACAATTTTTGGCTTTAAAACCCTTTAGTCTACACTAAGTGTTTTCAAGATATACCTACCTGAAACAGAATTTAATCTATTGATAAAGTCAATTAAAATTCATAAAATTTCCCAAAAGTTACATTTTTATAAAAGACCTTTTCTAAAAAAGATATATATTTAAAAAAAGAACCATTAACATACATTTTTTTTAGAAACTTTAACTGTTTTTTTTTTAAATTTTATTAAAAGACATTGCCTTTTACTCCCTTCCTTCTTGAAAAAAAAGAGTGACAATTATTCATACCTTAAAACTTGTTTTTTATTATATCCTAATGAAAATAAGTTGTACCGGATTTAGCTGTGTCAAGACAAATAGTTAAGAATTAGCATTGGTTTGATTGTGGTAATGTTTAACAGAAATTTTGCATAAAAAGAAAATAAATTCGTTACAATAATGAAAAGGAAGACGTTTTGTAGGCTCTTCTGTAAACCTAAAGCATAATTAATAACACTCATACGTCATGTAGATTTCTTTTTCTTTTAAGGGTTTTCGGTCGATTTGTCTTTAGAAATAACGGACTACTTTTTTTGGATGTGTGATTATAGAGAAAGAAAAAACCCTTTGTGTGAAGAAAAGAATAATTTAAGTTTGAGGTTTTTAGCTTAAATTAAAAAAAAAAATATGTAGAGGTTGATAAAAAATGGCTCAACTACGAAGATTTTCTATACGTTTAATAATATTTTTTCCTAAAGTTTCTTAAAAAAATTTTTTTTTTTTAATATTTTTCAATTAAAAATATTTGTAAGAATAACCGTAGCTGGTTTCGAAAATGCATTCCACTCGGCTAGTGTCGGCAAACTTACTTTTTCACAATGTTTTTTCAATTATCTCGCATAAAAATATTAATTAATAAATTAATAAGAAAAAAATTTAGAACCTATAGCCAAATCTAAAAAATAGAAAAATTACGTAAGCTTCTCTTCTATTTTCTAAGGAAAATTTCTTTAAAGCAAATTTAAGTATTTGTTAACTGTTATTGGTGTCTCTTTTTTAACTTTTGTTAACTTATTAGAGGCCTCATGTTTTTTCCTTTTATATATTAAGCTCTTTTACTTTATGCATTTTTACCTTAATTTAAACAAATGTTTGGTAATTTAGACCCTTTTTTTGTTCTATAGCCAAAGGTAAATTGTGTTTGAAAATGTGACACATGTAAACATTTTTGCTTTTTTTGTTTGTTTCTAGTTTCAAATATATTCTCGGAAACTTTTTAAGTACAAACTTAAGTATCCTTTTATTTTTTATTATTGCTAAACTCTGTGTTAAGACAATAAAAGAAAATGTCAAATAAACAAGAAGAAGAAGTTAAAGTTTTACCTCTAGTAACCAAGAAAAAAACACACACATACACACGCATATTTACACACATATGTATGTACATGCTAATGCAAATAAAACTGTTTAAACAGTTTTACAACAAGTTATAAAATTGTATGGGTGTTTTATTTATGTATGTATGTATATATGTACATATGTGTGTAGATATATAGTACATATATAGGCTTATTTGTGAATTATGGCAAAGTTATATGGTTAAATATTTAACGATGTCAAGTGAGTGGGTGATTGTGGCCCAATTTATTTATTTCGTTTGTCGTAAATGTTGGGTTATAAATTTAAGTTTATTAGCCATGATGGTAAGTGAAAGCTAAAAATTATTGGCTATAAAATTTGTCACTATTAATGTTGTCTGGAAGGCAAGAGACAGAAATTTTGCTTTTTTTAACTTAATTTTGTAGGTTAAGCCCCTTAAAAGTCAAATTTTTTGCTTTAAAATTTGTAATTTTTATTAATTTTTTATTATTTTATTTATAATACATCAGAAATATAGTGCATCTCAAACTCTATCCCTTATATTCATAGACAATTTTTAAGTTTATCAAAGGCTTATAAAACAAATTATGTATGAAAATTTCGTTCATTAAAAATTTGTTATGAAACTTATAAAATTTTATTTTCATTTTTAATTAAATATTTTTCTTTATTTTAATCAATCAAAATGGCTTCATCTATATCAATATTTTCATCTATATCTTTGCTTTTGTATATATGTCAAGGTCATTATCGATATTTTTATAAACTACTGCGTCCTTGTCTGTGTCATTCTCTAAACCTATTTTAAGACTTAGGTTGATTCTAAAAACTTCCTTAAAACAACGTCAATGTCTTTGTTAAGAGCATTTTAATAAACTTTGCATTTGTCTAAAGTGTGTATATGTAGGTATTTCGTATTTGACAAGGGTTAGTCAATGATGAAGTCCTATGCTCTGTTTAGGAGTAAAGAAGGACAAAGAATAAAGTCAAATTTAAAAATGTATTACATATGTTTGTATGATATTATTTATCACAACATCCATCCAAATGCCTTTAATTTGTATATTTAAACCTTAATAATATGTAGTTATGACTCTCCTACTGCCAAAATCAATAAACATTTTAAACATCAATATTGACCTGTCAACATATGTATAAAGAAATACAATTTTAAAGATATGTAGATTCCAAAACTCTGGTGAAGTAAAGGTTAATAATATTTTATATCCAAGTATTATTTGCATAGATGAGTCTTTTGTGCGGAAAAAAATTTTGGCTTTTGCAGGCATTTCTTGCATAATTTTAGTTCTTAGTTGCAGCAGCCATACTGTATTTATTCTTAAAAATTATTCTACTATTTCTTTACTATCATCTGGAAAAGTTTTCATTTTTTTTTGATTAAAATAAACTTAACACTTAGATAATGGTGTGTGTGTCCGAAAAGAGATTCTGCACTGTATTTCCGTGGTCCAGAACTCAAAGTTGCTCCTGGGGAGGGAGTCGTACGTGCAAAAATCCTTCTATGAACCTTGAGAGGTAGGTGGAGACAACTACTAGTAGGCAGGCAAGTATAGTGCAAAAAAAGCCCCTGAACAGGAGAGCAACAAGGGTACTTGGATACAATCGCGGTACTTTGAGGTGGTTAGCTGCATTAGTAAAAGGGCACGTAATTTTAAATACCATCTGATCAAGATGAAAATCGAGGAAGATGATATTTGTAGACTGTGCCTGGAAGAGATTAAAATAGTAACATATATAGTATGTGTATATCCAGCCCTGGTCAGCATTAAACTGAGGATTACAGGCAGGCACACACTTGGTGTGGGCGAAATGGGGAGCCATAGCCTGAAGCTAATGCTGGCAAATACAAAAGACTCTATGATGACGAAGAAGGTTGACAGTTACCAGTTGAGAGTTTTACATAGCTTGAGTCTAGAGCAAAGGTTTGTGAAAGCACGAGACGTAGTGATAGTCTGACACCGGTCCATACAAGTCGATGGTCGAAACATCACTGGGGGACGAAAGAAGTCAAAATGGACCCATAATCATAGTGGCTTGCTTTGGCATTCGACTTATAAATAAATATTTACATATATAGATGACAGATGACAAATGCCTTTATTTTTCCATGCAATTATATATTGGGATTAGTTTTTTTTATTTCGTTTAAAAGTTTTAATGCATTTTGTTATATTATAAAATTGTTTATTTATCGTGCCTATTTTATTCTAAAAAAATATTTCCTTATCATCTTTTTTTAAAATAATTTTTGGTCCAAATTTACTGCAAGTAGTCATAAATTAGCAAACAAATTTAAATAATTTAAATTTTTTTGTAAAGTAAAAAAAGCAACAAAATGCAACAAAATGCAACATAATGCAAAATTGTTCATAGTTTTAAAAAAATTTTGTTGTACAAATTTTTATTTATTTTATCCTAATTTTAATACCAAGCTGCTTAAAAAAATCAATTGGGTAGATGGTGTTTATTTTTAACTTGACTTGACTTCCGTAGACACCTACTCTAGTCATCTCAGAAAATCACAGGAATCAAAATGAGTAGATTATGCTTGTTTCAGAAAAATATTATCCTTTGTATTATTATACAATAATTTAAAAACAATGAAAGTTAGTCTGCTTCTTTCTGCTTGTAGTACTTTATTTATGGAAAATTATCAAGAAAATTTTTTTAAAAAAGGATGTGCAAAGCATCTTATAATATTTTAATGTGTAAATATTTTTTTTTTAAGAAATAATGGTTTAACAGAAAATTTTTGTGTACTACTTTTATTAGTCAAAATTCCTTATTCATAAAAAACTTGTGACTCTTGTTATGTAGTGCATGTACAATATTTTATGTTTTTAACCATTATCAGAATTTAAGTAAACTTTTTGTTTATTTAACAAAACTTTCAACAGCATTTTATGTTCTCTAAATTGTACCTTTTTACTCGGCAAGAATTTTTAGCATTTCGAAAACCTTTTTTCCTTTCTAGTTTTTTATTGTTTGACATCAGTAGGAAAACAACTGGATGGGCAAAATACAATACAAGCCAATGTTTGTATTTTATTATTTACAAAACTTTTTTTCTTTGAAAATATTTCATATCATTTTTAAAAATGTTTTTCTCCTTCAATATGTATGCACGTGTACTGACATATACAAAACAGGGACCTTCAGTTGTCAGTTGAAAAAACCAACAACGAATTGAAAAAAGGGATTAAAGGAATCCTGTACAGAATTGCATAGAGAGTAAATATTTTTGCAGGAAAGTAATAAAAGTCAAAATGTTTTATTAAAGTTGTTATAGCAGTAGTTATGCATAGTTATCTATACCAGGATGTAAATAAATTTTATTGCCTATTTGGGGTGGAGTTGGCAATTCGTATTTCCTTCGTATTGTCTTAAAGCACTTTTAAGAATTCAAATAGCTTTGAAAATTTTAAAATTAAACAAGAATTGAATTTCAATATTGATATTAGGATTTAATTTTTCTTTAACATAAAAGTGAACTACAACCTCTTCATTTTATATTCTGTTGCATACTTTACTCTTATATGTTATCTTAGGTATGCTTATAAATGAAATATGACCTGCCTTAACAAACTTTTGCATTTAACTTCTTTTTTTAAATATTTTTTTCCAATTAATTAATTCTACTTATAAAATATTTATTTCTTTTACTTAAGTAGGACTTTAACTTTTCCTTGAGCACAAGGTTTTTAATATTTAAGTTAATTGTTTTTCTCACTTTATAATTTATGACAGTAACAAAAACTTTCTCCTTAGGAAGCCTTAGAGACGATAAAATAAAAATAAATTTTTAACTTTTTTAAATAAAATTTATGGCTTTAAGACAAAGTAGATAAAGTTAATAGCAACAACAATAATGTTTCAGTTTAATCTACTTAATTAAATTTTCATAAAAAGCAAACAAACAAATAAACAAAAAGGAAGTGGGAGAAGATTTATATTTTATGTTTTTTTAAAATAAATTACAAATATATATTTATTCGTTAAATTAAGCAATTAGTTGCAATATTTTATAATCCGAAATTTAATTATGTTTTAGGTTACTTCGGGTTTATCTATTTAATTATTAAATTAATTTATTTTGATTTGATTAACAGTTTCTTTTTAACTCTAAAAATAAAATTAAATTTTTTTAAGACCTTTAAAACGTAAAATAAATTAAAAATTCTAATCGTATTGCTTTTCTTCGATTTCCATACAAATATTTATGCGAAACTTTTCAATTTATTCTTTCATCTATTCATTTATGGTTAAACATTTTTTTATGTTTAATTTTGTTTTTCCAGTTTATAGTTTTAAAAGCTTTGAATATTCAAAAAGAGTAAATTTAAATTTAAATTTTAATTTTAATTTAAAAATAAAGCAAAAAGAGTAAATAAAAGTTTTATGACTGAAATAAAAAGTAATTGAAAAATAATATCTAATCAAGCCATCACCCCATAATGCAGAAATAAAAGTGAAATAAATGAAATAAAGCATTTTTAATAGTTAAATTGAAAAGGAAACACCATGAATAAATAAAGAAGTTATAAAAGATAAAAAAGGAAACTAAAATGGTTACTTTAGAATCAAGTATGACAGTTAGGGACGCTAATGGTACCCTTCTGAGAAATAATGTTTAGTTCTTTTAACGAATTTTAAACCTATAATAAATAATTGCTGAGTTTAGCTGAACAATATGTCACTACTGTTTTCAGTTTCCTTTCTTTATTCTTATTTAACAATAATTTTATATAAAAAAAGAATAATTGTTTTTCGTAAAAAAAAACTTTCAACTTAATTAAAAGTCTATTAGCTTCTGCAAAAAACGAATCAACCCTCAAAGGCTGACTTCAATATTTGTTAGTTTAAATTGTTACACTGTAAAATAATTATAATTTATGTTAAATAAAACGAAAGTTTTGGTTAAAAAATATTTAGAAAAAACAAATGAAATTAAGCGTAAGGAATTAATTTGCAACAATTTGTAAAAAATAAAGTTTTAGGGGGTGCTTTGAAAACGAAGAAAAAATGATTAAATAAGAAGTTTTTCTTTTTGTCAAACAGTCATAAAACATGAAGGCAGAAAAAATCTATTCAGTTTTATTTTACCGTTCGTTTTTTTGTTTTGTTTGTTTAAAGCTTAAAAAAACATATATAAAAAATTATGTGGCGAGGAAAATGAAAATGGCATTTTAAAACAAGCCATCAAAAGGAGGACTTTAAACTACAAACATATAGATACACTTGAAAAAGACAAAAGCAAACACACATACACAAACACACATTCGCATACTAACCTAAACGCTAACAAAAGAATTGAAAAACTTAATCAAACTTGTCGACGAGAAAAAAGTAAATAAATTTTAAAAATGAAAAGCAACTCAGTGGGGCAAAAGTAATAAATTGTTTAAGTTGAAGCCTATAAATAAAATTCAACTAAGTTATAGTTGTTTTTTGTGTCTGCTTTTAAAGAGAGAGAAAGAGAGAGAGAGAGAGATAGAGAAAGAAAAGAATTTTAATACTGCCGCAGCAGCGCCTTTTCCATGTTAACAAAATCGTAAGGAATTTAAGTTTATTTTCTATTATGAACTTAATAAAATTTTTATGATTTTTTATTTCATAGTTGAGAGGTATTAAATGTTTACAACCACCAAATGGGATCTTCACTGCATGAGCAAAATATTTCGTTAAAGATACAATTTAATTCCATGTTTACATCTGATTGACAACATTTATGAATCTTGTTGCTGTCGCAGGCTAATAATGCGGGAACACTTGAATTGATTTAAGTACATATTTTTTCGTTGGCAAAATAGTTTAGATGTTAATATGGTTTGTGGGTGTAACAAGTGACACGACTTTGTTGGTTGCACCATTAACTTGCTGGGTCATTAATCACAATCGTAAAAGCTTAACTGTAGTGGAAAATAGTCATACAACTAACCCAACAGATTTTCAAGAGAATCTTTAAGTAGTAAAAAAAATTCCTATGTTTATGATAATCATTTCCATCTAAAATATGTGGGACCATGTTTATGTAAATGTCAATGTCAATGCTATTGCCAGAGAAGAATTTATCTCAATGTGTTAGTAGATGTATGTTTGTCTACAACGATGCAAATGTCGACAACCAATTTTTAATATATTTTTTTGCTTCTAAAGCAACTGTTTCGGTAAATTCTATTGATAAAAAGCTTTGCAAAAACTTAATATTTCCTAATTTGTTAAGTTATTTTAGTTTGCAAAAGAATTTTAATAAAATTTTGTCCATTATTTCTTCTGAAAAATATTTTATATAAAAAAAAAACAAAAAATCAATTTTTTTTGCTTATTTTACGGTTGTTTTTTTAATCGTTTAATTTTTACTGAAAATTTTTTGTAAATCAGAATCAGAGTAATTTTTTTTAGAGAGTCGAACTCTAGTGCTCGCTTGAAAATAGTGCTCTTCGTAAGTTCTTTGTCTCTTTAGCTACATTTTTTGCTTTTATTTTTAGAAACCTAATTATAAAAACTATTAATTTTTTGCTAGAACTGACCTCTGTTGTGCCTGTTTTAAAGAAATCTTTAAATTTTACAAAATAAAGAAATGTTTAAAGGCATAGTTATATTTAATGTTTGTTTTTTAAGTTTCTTGAATCTGTCTAATTTTTATTGTGACGCTGTTTTATGTAGATTTATATAATGTCTCTTGGCATAAATTTTATCATTTAAATTTTTGCTTTTATTAGATGCATATTAAATTTGAGGCTAACAGACCCAACAAACAAGTATTTGTTTTATTACTAGAATATTGTACAAAGTTTTGAATTAGTATTCATGCAATTTTTTTTATTATTTTCAAAACTTAATTCATTGAATTTTATGTTTTGCATGGCTTCGTAAATGTTTTTTCTTTCTTTTTATTTTGACAAAAAGCCAAAGTGGCTTTTGACCGAATGATGTGACAGCCACAGCAGTAATTTCATTTTTTAATGCTGAATAAAGAAAGATTAGAAAAATGTAAGCATTACTTTATGGGGATTAAGCTCATTCATTGTATTTACAAATATGGCAAAGTGGAGCAAAAAAAAATGAAAAAAAAACGAAACGACAGCAAAGTAAATTGAAAATATTGGCAAAATATAGCAAATATTAAATGAACAACTAAAGAAATGAACACAAAAGAAATAATTATCATAAAGTTAGCAAAAATAAAAAAAAACATTAGTTTTAATTAAATATTAAAACAAAGTATTGCAACCCACTTTTCTTTACTCAGACGTATGAGTGTAATTAACTTCTCACAAATGTAACTGAAATATCACTTATACGTTTTAATATTTTTACGTTTTGGTTGAAATAAAATATTAATTTATTTGCCATTTAGTTTCACCGGTTTTACGAAAGGATAAAGTCACGGCAGTTTGCTCGCTTTTTGTGTACATTTATCATAAAACATTTAAGAAAGTAATTAAGGCAAAATTGTTATTGAAATTGTTTCACTATTTTATTTTTATGTTGTCTGTTCTGCACAATAACTTGTTCCCTTTTTTATGGTATTGCTGCTGGGGGTTTGTTTACAAATATGACAACCGCATCACGCACAACAATTAATATTTTCCCCTACTTTTATTATTTTTTTGTTCATTTCACAGTAACTTTTATTTTTGTTTGCTTAAAAACTATTAAATGCAAAATAAACAAAACACGAAAACATAAAATGTAAAGGGATTTTGCAGCAAAAATAAATGTATATTTAAAAATGAATAAAAATTATTTTCCGGCTATCAAGGTAGTTTTTATGATGGGGGTGAAGAAATCTACTATACTATTGCCTTTAGTAATAAGAGAACATAGTTTTTTAATGAGAGGAGTAGTTAACATAAAAATTGTGTCGAATGTAGTACGTATTACCTAATAGAATATATAAGGAAAGTAATTTTTAAACATTTTTTATATATGGAAAATTATCAGAAAAATATTGAAAAATATTTCAAAAAAAAAATCAGAAACTTAGTTTGATAAGTAAAAGTTTAAAAATAAATAGAAATTATTATTTAAAAAAGAATTTGAATATTTCGATTATTGCAAGCATTAGCCATTGGAAAGTAAAAAATACTACTATTCTATTCAAAATTTTCTTTAAATAATATTTTGCTCAAATATTTTAGATTGTTCTAAAATTAATGAAAAAATAAAGTTAGAGTCTTTTAAAAATTAGAATAATAAATTACGTTTACAGAGTCAATATTGTGTAAAGAATTAATATCATATAGTACCGTTTGAAGCCTCTCAGACTGAAGCACTTATGTATACTCAAAGCCGGATTTAATACAGAGTTTAACTTATATAAAGATTCATACTTTTTTACAGTTTTAAACTCTTCTACAGATTAAGACTCTAATACATAGTGAATATTTTTCTAAGGCTAGACTTTAGAACTTTGTATTAATATCAAACCGTTATACAGTTTTTGTATCAAAAAAAAAATATCGGAATCCTATTCAGAATATGAAACTTTAAGGTATTTCTTTTTATCAAGAGAAAGATTATTATATGAAGTGTTATATCTACAAACTGTTATATTTGCTAAGGTACAGGATATTAACACAGCATAACTATTTATACTAGTTTAAAAATTATTAAAAGAAAATGTCTCTGTATGAAATAATGCTCAACAAAATTAAATATTTTACAGGGTGAACTGTTATAAAAAGTTAGTTAAGTTACTAAGAGTACTTGTACAGTACACTGTTCTTTAATTTTTAAAACTTGTATTAATATAATTTTACACAAAAACAAGTAAAACACAATATCAACTATACTTACTAGTAAACTGTCATAAACATCATCATTGCACGATTTTGTAACTTATTTTAAAACATTTCGTTTAAAAGCTCCACATGATTTTTTTGGCAATCTGCAAAAGTTTTTTTTAGATTTTATATGTATTTTTGTTTTTAAAACTCAATAACTGCCTTTATGACACCAGTTTATCTTAAATAGTAGATAAAACAAACCAAAACTTGTCAACTGTCATCTAAGACAATTGTTTATGAAGTTCTAAAAATGTTTATTTTTTTTTGTTAAGAAGAAAAAAATTACATTAAATATGTCATGTACAGAAAAAATAATGTGTTGCCAGTAATATTTAGTAACATTTGGCACAATATTTGGAAAATTTTGAAAAGATTAAAATCATATTTTTAAGTTTAATTTAAGTTTGAGAGCAAAAAGAGGAAGGGAAAACGATACATTAAATGGTTTTTGTATGTAATAGAAGCATAACAAAAAGAAATAAACTTCATAAAGTAGACCAATGGACTAAGATTTAAATTTGGTGCAATTTTGCTAAGCTGTAAATTAAAAAAAAAACTTTATGATTTCGAAACATTATTGCTGTTAAAATAAGTTTTTGCATTTTTTTAACTTTACTTGAAAAGTTCAGCTTAAAAATTTTAAAAAGAGCGAAATTAAAAGTTATCTTCACGATATTTTCCTTTTTTGATTCTTTGCCTTACAGTTTTCCTAATAAATTTTTTCGTTTTATAAACATTTTCTAATCATATTTGAAAAAAAGATATTAAAGATATTTTTAAGGCAGCAAACAAAAAATCAACTCGACTTGAGGTGAACTCACTCATTGTGTCTGAACAAAAATTTTGTCTATTGACATTTTTTCATATAGAGTTTCAAAAAGAGTGACGTCAAACTTAATGAGTGAAATCATCTTTAGATGTCTTTTGACATTTTTCAAAGCATACTTTAAGTCAATTTCTTCTTGAAATATGGCGTTTTTTAGTGTAAAAATAAAATTATAACAGATTTTTGTTAAAAAAAGAATACGAAATTTAAGTAAAAACTCAGAATTTATATTGAAAACAAGTTTATATTTACAAAAACTTTTAAGAAAATTCTTAATATATGTATGTACAAATTGTTGATCTTATTAGGGATTTTAATTATTTATTAAGAATTTTTAACACATAATCCTTATCGAATTAAAATAAAAAATATTGTTTTATTTTAAGCTCATATTACTGTTCCTGCTTTTCTGGATTTAGTGGCATGGATTGTGGCCGAGGGCCTTTGTGTGAAGATCCTCATACCAATATTTGTCAAAATGGTGGCACTTGCAAGTAAGTTTAAATGGTTTTTTTTCAATAACACTTGTATATGGAAAACAATTTACATCTCCTTGAAATTCATTGATTAGTGGTGAAAACATGCTCTAATGCAATTATCTTTTGACTTTATTTCAATAATCTTCAGCAATAATTTGTCCAATCAACACAAAGTGCTTTTAACAAAAGTTACCACCTTAAATCATCGTAGTATTATTTCAGGCATTTTATCTCATAAGCAAAGCTCGGTACAAACAAGGAAAACAACTAACTTATCCAACCGTTAAACAGTGAATTAAGTTTCAGCAAAAGTTACTTACCTGTATTTCAGAGTAAAATTGATACTTTAACAAGAATATTACAACTACAAACACTTATGCGGAAAATAATATTAGTAATACTTCGATAGCAGAGGCATCATTTACGTTGCCTCCATACACTTAACATAATTGCATACATTCGCATAAATGTTTCCTTTTATGTTCAGGTAAAGAAGTATCTTTATAATTTGATTTGTGTGAATAATAAATGAAATTACTCAACATCGTTTAACAAACCACTTCAAGAAAAACCTTTTACTTTTTCTTACGATTCGTCCACGGAAATCCTCCCATACACTTTGTGGCGGCAAATATAAAAGTGTCAAATTACCTATGAAATGATATCAAATCATTGGAGAATATCCAAGTCAAGTTATAGCAAAAAAGAATGAAAGAAAAAAACGAAAAAGTTAGAAATTGCAAAAACTAAATTATGAAAATGAAGGTGAAAGTTTTATCCTTGAAGAAGTGGGAAGTAAATGCAGAGATAAAAGTCACTATATTTCACTTGTTTTTTTATATTAAAAGTACTTTTTTTGACTGATTCGGTACATTTTCTCATTTGAAATGTGCTTTTCTTTTACCTCTATGATATAAGAAGGAAAATATAAAATTATATTTGAAAAAAAAAAAATTACGAAAAAAATAAACCAAGTAAATTACCAAATGCCAAAAAACAATAAATTAAAAAAGTTAATAAATTAAAAAATGCAACCATATTACGAGAATTTATACCAAAGTTTTTTTCCTTTAAAAAAATCACTAAAAGTAAAAAATCGCTAAAATACAAAAATTTAATGAAATTAAATCACTAAAACACAATAAATAAATATTTTTTTTGTATATAAGTAATTTAAAAATTTTTTTTTTGTTGTTTTAGATATTTGTGAAATTTGACGATTATTTCCATTAAACAATAAAAAAGGTTTTTTTCATTTGTATATTTCTATATTGTATATTGTATATGATATATTTTATAAGCTGAAAGTTCCTTTTTTAGAACTTTAAACAATAGTTGCCTTTAAATTGTACTTTCGTTAAAGATTCTCTCCTTTCCAATATTTACCGCCACCTTTAAACATCTCTTAGTAGTTTGAGCTAAAACCACGTATTTGCAATTTTAATTTTTTTTTCTTTTTGCTTACTCGTATAAAAATTGTTCTTTCAGCTCCTGTTTATGTTAGAATTATGAGCTTCTCACCACTCAATATAAGTGGGTGTGAGTATTACAAATATACCTTTGGGAATTATTCTCCATTTACTTTATTTTTGTTTGTTTTTGAAAATACAAATATTCCTGCCATAACCATTGATACTCTTATAAAATAATACAAGAAAATCTCGCTAAACCGAAATAAATGAAAACAAGGATGAAGGGTTTTTTTTATTTGAACATTGGTATGTGGTACGTGGTATGAGTTGGCTAAAATGGGGCCATCAATAGCTATTTACCTTATCGATTTGCCGTTTTGGTGAAGGAGGTAATCTCAAAAAAACCACTTGTCGAAATTGTGCCTTAAATAATAAAATTTTGTATAATTTTATTGGCTGCAAATATTCGGTTATAGCTATGGGGGTGTTAAACTAAAAAACCAGTTGTGTAAAAAATATTTATGTTAAGTGATGTCATTTAGGCATTACGAAGAAATTCCGTAGACTTGTGACACAATTTAAATAAAGTTTTGAAAAATGTTGTTGAATTATTTTCCACTTAAAGCGATAAAAGTTTTTATTTGCAAAACAAAAAATTTGTCACGTTCATAATTTGTTTTTAAAACTATAAAATTTATAAACATTTCTAACAAATCCTTTAGTCTCATAATAAAACTTTTCTTATAAAAAATCTTAGGCAAAGTTTTATGAGGATTTTCTTATAGTGAAAATGTTTTCTGATTACCCAGAAAAAATTGCGTGACAAACAGGTGATCATGCAGGGTTTAAAATGAATCATGCATGATTTTATCATTTGCTATTTATGAAAATATTTAAAAAATTAATCTGCCATTTAGGGTCCTAAAAAGGGAGAGAAAAGTCCTTTTTATGTATGGAGTTTAAAAGAAAAAATGTTAAAAAAAATCATGTGACGTTGTGAGAATACCTTATTAATTGTATCATAATATTAATGTTTATATTAATCTCTTATTTTGTACATTCTTTGGAAATAAAGATGTTAATGGTATTTGATAAAAGTTGAAAATTAATGTCTCAATTTCAAATTTGACAAAAAATATCAGTAGGTTTCTCTTAAACACTTATTTAAAAAATAATCATTTTTTCGAATTTAGGGATAAACAAATTGTGTATGCCTTTAAAGAACTTTTTGGCGCATTTATAAACAGTTTCAAGCAGGACAAAACTAAAGGCATTATACCTTAAATTGGTAAAATATTTTCTTTAGACTTACATTTCATTAAACAACCAGACCCATGAATATGACGGAGGCTTAATATATTTTGCACACAAAATAAAAAAATTGTATAATCAATGTGCTTTTTTAAAATTAGTTCTTATAAGGTTAAAATATTGGTTTAAATTTTATAAATTTATTATACCCTTCACACCCACACATGTGTTAAGGGTATAT